>JALLBB010000860.1:0-11373 GCA_036939735.1 Discostella stelligera
GTACGTAAATTATCCATCACAGAATCGCCAAATGAGGGAAACAACAGGGTCTTGCTGAAGTGGTGACGTCAGATATTGTGGAGATGACGTGTTGAGAGAAGCATCACAAGCTCGCTAAATCTGAAGTGGAACAACAAACAACTGCATTTTTTCTGCAGTTCCTTCCATCTGCCTCCAAAACTCTTCCCAGCAAAAGAAGTGGCATTAGACTACAAAGAGATCGTACTACTAATCGGATCCAGCTCCGCCGCCGGAGCCATCGACCATCGAATAAGCAGCATTATTTTTTAAGCATGAGTAATCGTCTTCGCAGTCGCCATACCAGCAGTCGTGTCAACGGCAAAGGAGGTCGTCGTACTATGATTCTTTGCGCTACTACTAGTTCCGCCGCTACCTGCATCATCCTTGCCTCTACTACCCGACGAACGATTCTGTGGCCACGCGTTGCTTGCGCCTACCAATACTCGCCTCCTCCTCCTCTTCGCCCGATGACGACGATGGCGAATCATTGCCGTCGTCGTCATCGAAGTCATCATCATCCTACCAATATGGCGGGACTAACAAGCACCTTCGTCAGCCGGTGCCACCACCACCAACAGCTTTGGATGACTGCTGTTTCTGACGACGACGACGATGTCTTCATCGGAGCAACAATGACGAACGGGGATGCGATGACAACGGCGATGAACACTTTTTCTTCCCCCGAATTCATCGATGAGATCTCAGAAACCAGAGCGGAGAACGATGCCATCTTGGACAATCTCCTGCCCTCCATGAGAGCATTCACGTCTTCGTCCAAATCAAACGCTATTTCCAGTAAGAATAAGAGACGACCAGACAAATCTCCAGTCGCGCCGCAAACGATGGGACCGTCGTCGTCGGCGTTGTTCCCGTCATTGTTATCGGCATCGTCGCCATTCCCAGTGGTAAATAAGGACAGCGAAGGAAAAAAGACAAACGCTTCTTCTTGGAAAGAACGTCTCGTGAATGTATCCAACATTGCATCCTTCCTGTGCATATTAGACTGCACACTGCTACCGTTGTTCTCCGTGGTCATGCCGGCATTGTCGTGGGGCGCGGGTGCTATCGGCGTTGGCGGTGCTGGTGGATTAGGAACGGTGGGGGCCATCTTGACGACCTACCTCCCGACTCTATCTCACGGTATTGCACTCTACTTTGTCATACCCATGGGGATAGTTACCTCCATCATCAATCATTGCTATGGACATGGTGAATGGAAATTTAGCTTCTTTTCGCTGGTGGGATTAGTATTGATATTCATTGCCAACTCGAGTGTGCTGGGCGGCGGGGTCCTGGGCATGGATGTTTCGCAGCTTCATCATCATCTTCACCACCACCAACAACAACAACATGCACATGATGCATGCGGTGCCATAGTGGGTGCTGCCACGTCAATGATGGCACACACCTGTCCTTCCGGGGGTGGAGAGGGGTTGGCACATCGTCTAATGAACACGTTGGGATGCGCGTTTTTACTAGGTAGCAACTATGCTGGCAAAAAATTTACGGAGAAGGCAAAGGAGGACGGCGGCGCCAGTGCGAGAAGATGTGCGGCAAGCGCATTTTCCGAGGCCTGGGGTGGTGGAGGCCGAGGCGGCGAGGATGGTGTCGCACGGTCATTGATCGTGTGTGGTTGCATTGATTGTGGACCAACATACAGTCGAGCAAAGGCGGCAACCAGGAGGGAAGGAGGGAATTTCTTCCAGTGGAAACAGAGCTCCGAGAGGCGACGTTAGATAGGGACGGATGGAAGACGGGACACGCAAGATCTTTTCTGCAGCGACGAAATGTAATACTTACGTGACTAGGAAATGAAAGATATACTAATAATGTTATGCTGTGTGTTCCGTGTCCTTTTTTCGAGGCACCTTTCCAAGATAGTTTTTAGTCCTTCTCAGGGCATAATGCATCCAAAAGCATCGGGAATGAAGCATTTCCGATCAACAGCCCATGCGACATCAGAGTCATCATAGCAGTCCGGCGTCAGGTCGAATGGAATTGGAACGAAAAGTACGTTTGATTTATTGCACTCAGTGTTGTCGTTATCATCATCGCTGTCAATATTGATTACAGCATCGGAGAAAGAGAGAGATTTTCCACGATATGGTCGAATGCAGAGTTTATTGCCCGAAGAGGGATGAACTGTAGCTGCAAACCTACCACCGGCCAGCAGAGTAGCAGGCGAGATGAATACACCGAGTTCCCAACTACGAATGAATAATACCTTCTCGTCACCGATGCGAATGTTTCCGTCTGCACTACTCTTTTGAATTTGACCCCAAGCCGCCATGGATAGGTTGTGACTCGTCAACACAAGCCACTCAATGTCATCATCGTTGACATGATTTGTCGAGGAGGGTTGGATAATCATTTTGATGTGTGGAACGTGACGTGCAGTGCTCAAAGGATCAATACACCCATCCGTTCGTTTCACGTTCGTGCCGCCATGATCACGTCGAATCGACCATCGATGGAAGAGAGGTTGAAGAAATTCCTTGGACAAGTTTTGCACTCTTCCTGGGACAGACTTGGCAATAGTCATCGTAGGCGTTAGATGATACTTAGTGATACTTTGTCTCTGATGACAATAAAGGACGTGTTCACACTACTTACATTGCCACCACGATATCCCTCAATGCTCGTACGTATCTCCTCAATTGTCGGCCAGATGATTTTCAGTCTCGACGAGAGTGTGCGCGGCTCGTCACCCTTCCTTGCATTCTTGCTCTTCCCACTTGACGTGATGTTGCATGTTGGATCCAAACCATCAATCGCCGAAAGGAATTGGTCAAGCCATTTTTCATTCAGTGACCCGATGGATGATATCTGGCAGAGGATTGGAGCTGGCGACGTGGTAGTAGTGAGTGTTTCATGATTTTGGTGATGGACAGCAGGCGTTGACTGTATGATCGCTTGCCGTAGCTTTAGATATCCAAAGTTGTCATACACAGTACTCTTGTGCCTCCCGGGCACAGATGGAATCAATATAGCATACGCGGTGGAGTAATCATATTGTCGAATGAGCTGAAGCCATGACATGGGTTTGTCGCTCAGGTATGAGGATGAAGATGATGAATGAGTGCACCACGTTTGACGAGTTAGATAACGATAGCTTTCGAGGTAGGTGATCAGATCCTCCTCGAACTGACAATTGTCTTCTTCTTCCTCATCGTACGGCCAACCACTACCACTCTTTCCCTCGTCTCGGTGCTCCACTCGTGGCTTCTTGTATGGATTCACAACCCGATTGCCAGTATTCTGTTGCTTCAATGGGAAATCTTGACAGTATGCACCCTGCGTTTTGTACTCGATATCTCCCTTGATTAAATTAGCCGTTTGCACTACAACTCGACAATAGGAACGCTTCTCTGCTTCATCATGATAACCCATCAAAAACATTTTGGTGTGATGCACACCAAAGGGTATTTTAATTGGGAGAGGGTTGGTCTTGGATCGTGGCGGATCGGAAGGAATAAGTTTTATAAATTCCACGGTATTGCCAGTCCCTACGAGCAGTTGCCTCCATCTATTCATTATTGCTTCGTCTTCCTGGTCGATGTCCGTGCCGTAGAATATGACAACTCTGTGAAATTGAAGAATTTCGGGCAGTAACTTTTCGAATAGATAGGAGAAGTCAATGAGAAAGTTGAATACTACCAGCCACTGGTATTTTCTCTTGTTTCGTGTCGTTGATTGAGTATCATCATCGTCGAAACCGATCATTTGTCGCAATGTTCGGAAATACTTTGTTGATATCCCGCCATCATTCGTCTGGAGGTGCGACACTGAGGCGGCGGCAGTACCAGTTGACGAGCTGGACGCGTACAAATGAAATGGTGTAAAAAACGGCGGTGTCGACTTCGCTCCTCGCGCATTATTTGTGTTCGATGATCCTACTGCCATCGACTGCGATTGCGAGGTGCCGACAAATAGTGCCGCGACATCATCGTCGTCGTCGTCATCATCACTGCTATCGCCATCAAGAACAATGACATCAGCAGCATGGCCAGACCCACCAGAGCGAGACGAGGATGCCTGGTTATGGAGATGGATACTTCTTCTGGCGGATGATGACATGATGTGAGGCGTTTCAAATGCTTCGCAGAGAGAACGCAGAGAGGGAATTGAAATCCAAATCGCTACTACAATAGTCCTGCGGCATGTATTACTATTCATTCATTCGGCGTTCGGCGCATGGCATAGATATGGAGATCGCAATAATTTAACTATCTTTGGAGGCTAATTTGGCGGGAATGAGGACGAAAAGCCAAAACCCAAAACCCGATCTTGATCACTCATGCATGCGCGCAATCAGAACTCTGAAATCCGACAGTGGTCATTATCCAGAAACAGAAAGTAGAGCCGATCGAACTGTTTAATAAATTATAACATCATGCCCTCCCTTACTCCTCAAAACAAGTCCGATGAAACCGTCTGGATGGCTATGAAGGAGGGATTCGCGAGCGGTGGACTGGTCATGATTCCATCGGCGCTCGCTGGTAAGCAACGACTTGATCACTCACTCAGGGTGCAATATTATTTTTTACATATCATATCATTTCTTGCCTTCAATCTTTCGCTTTATTTACTTACTTATTTTGTACTCTTGTGTTCGGGTAAAAGTGTACGCGGCCATGAATTTCAGTCCAAGGTTCGTCAAGGTGAGCTATTTTCTTTTGCATCAAATAATAGTAATATCGATATCATTCATTCATTCGGTTGTATTTTTCACCGACGGACATTATACATCACAAACAGTCCACCAACTGGTCCTCCCGAACAGCACTTGTTATCATGCCACCGCTATTTGCATTCGGCCTTGCCGCCGAGAGCAAAATGGTACATCGCATGCACGAAATGGCATCCCATGCCGATCACTCGAAGGAGATGGCAAACTGGTCACACCAGCAACAACAGCAACAACAACAACAACGGTACAATGATCTTGATGAGCATCGAAAAAAATTACAACGCATGACCACTCAGAAAATATTGTCCGAGGCGGGCATGATGGGCGATATCGGGGGATATGACGAGGAGCAAGAGAATGCACTTGTTGAGAAATTTCGTGAAAGTGTGGTGAACTCGGGGGTGAGGGTGGTGCCTGGTGATTCTCTCGGCGTGCATCATCAGATCGCCAACTTTTGGCAGGAGAATCCGTTTAAGATCCTTGCCGGTATTGGAGGTAAGGCAACATTGAAGTTCCTTTGACTACGTTACTGTTCTATTTGTTTCTTGTACCAAACATGTTATGTTGGCAACTAAAAGACTAATGAAATCATCCCCATTGGCGCATAATCTGTGCTGAGTTCAGTTCCAACCGTGCTGTATATCTTCAAGGGTCGCGAGGGCCAGCAGCATCTTCAATTCCAAATGAAGGTGATGCACACTCGCGTCTTTGGACAATTCGCCGTCATCACCATGTTATTAACTTTGATGGGATTCAAGGAGTACATGGACCGCAATGGAAAGTTCATTACCGAGGATGAGGTGCAGGCTCGTGTCGATCAAATGCGAGAAAGTCGCGCGGAACTACTATTGAGATTGCAGAGGGATCGGTTGGAGGCTGAGGCGTTGGCGGAGAAGAGGAGGAAGGCGCACGAGGAGGATGTGATGAAGTCTGGAGAGGTTAAGAAATTGTTGAAGGAAGCGTAACGTAAAAAATGGGAGAGTCAAGAGTGGGAGTGTAAAGAAAAGTTCACGTTTCCTTGGTCTTGTTGTCAGTTGTGCACCAGAAAGAGTTTAAAATGTTGTTTCCATATATTAGTGACAGTCCTCATTTCTGCCAGACATTTTACTTTGATTTTAAGGTTTGTAAAGAACAGAATGAAACTAAAGACTCAGAGAAGACAATTAAAGGATCATCCTCTCTATTCTATCCTATTCACGGGTGGTGTTATTGTTATGGTGGTGTTAGTTGCTTAAGAGCGATTGGCGATGCTCGCGAAATGGAAAGGACTGTCTCCGTGCCCCGACGACGCAAGACCTTGTCGCACCGCTTGCCATTGATTTTTGATTTTTCCCTCCTGATCAGCCGGACCTGGCACAAAACGACCACTTCTTCTCGAGATAGCACACAAACCGACCGAAAGTGATGACAAAGGGACAGATCAACCATAGACATTGGACATTTTGACCTATTATGCAGCTAGCTCTCCCATTGTTGAGACAAATAATACCTCTAGTGACCGAGACATCGTGCTGTGTACCATGAAGTTCCACCATGTTCACCATGTCATCCTTGGCCTTACCGGTGCAGTCATCTCAATCAAAACAAATTCCAAGGCGATTGTGGCGGCCGAGGCGCTAGAGGAAGCAGGAACCGAGACGGCCACAAAGACAATAAGAGAAAGTTGGCAGGGAGGCTGTGTTCGCGGCAATGGTGGCCCCATTAAGGTGAAGGTAAGAACAATGAAAATAGTTGATTCATTTGTTCATCATGTTTTCTCACATTGTGATCTTCGTCGTCATCAATTGCCTGCCGCCGACGACGCAGCAGTCTCTCACCTCTGCTGCTGATGTATCGCCTCAGGCCCTTCTTGCTTCTGACCGTGGACGGCAGGGAGAAGAATACATTGCTGCCTTTACAGTTGCAAAGCGCGACGAGTGGATTGCCGACCCACCTCCGTCGTCGTCATCGTCATCCGTGCTTCACAATTCTCGAGAATTGTGGAATGATACCGCGACGAAACTCGGGGTCGCAGGCAGGCAGGTTTGGAATGGAGGACAGCGCAAACTGGGATCCACAGATTGGATTCAGCGCGGCAGTGCCATTGTCGGAGAGGCTGCTTCTGACTACTCTGGGTACTCAGTCTCGCTCTCCGGAGACGGCAGTGTTTTGGCCATGGGGGCACCCTACAACGACCCTGCTGGTCTTCTGGATGCCGGAGATGTTCGGGTGTACGAATATTCAAGTGGTGCGTGGACTCAGCGCGGCAGCACCATCGTCGGAGATGCTGCTAATGACAGGTCTGGGTGGTCAGTCTCGCTCTCTGGAGACGGCAGTGTGTTGGCCATCGGGGCACCCCAAAACGACCCTGCTGGTAAAAACAATGCCGGGGATGTGCGGGTGTACCAGTATGCAAGTGGTACGTGGACTCAGCGCGGCAGCACCATTGCCGGAGAGGCTGCGTACGACCAATCTGGGTACTCAGTCTCGCTGGGGCACCCTTCAACGACCCTGCTGGTATTCTGGATGCCGGAGATGTTCGGGTGTACCAGTATGCAAGTGGGGCTTGGACTCAGCGCGGCAGCACCATTAATGGAGAGGCTGCTTCTGACAACTCTGGGTACTCAGTCTCGCTCTCTGGCGACGGCAGTGTGTTGGCCATCGGGGCACTCTACAATGACCCTGCTGGAATAACCGATGCGGGGGATGTTCGGGTGTACCAATATGCAAGTGGGGCTTGGACTCAGCGCGGCAGCTCCATTGTCGGAGAGGCTACTTATGACAAGTCTGGGTCGTCAGTCTCGCTCTCTGGCGACGGTAGTGTGTTAGCCAATTGGGCACCCTACGATGGTATTTTCGATGCCGGGGATGTCCGGGTGTACCAATATGCACTTCTGACAGATGCCCCAACAAGTGACCCATCCATTGCTCCAACGACAGCCAATCCTTCCATTGGCCCCACATCTGCCAAGCCATCCATTGCTCCAACGACGGCCAATCCATCCATTACCCCCACTACTGTCAACCCATCAATTGCTCCAACGACGGCCAATCCTTCCATTGGCCCCACATCTGCTAAGCCATCCATTGCTCCAACGACGGCCAATCCATCCATTACCCCCACTACTGTCAACCCATCAATTGCTCCANTTGGAGAGGCTGCTAATGACAAGTCTGGGTACTCAGTCTCGTTCTCTAGCGACGGCAGTGTGGTGGCCATCGGAGCACCCTTCAATGACCCTCCTGGCAAATCTTTAACGACCAGTGTTACCAAGGCACCCGCAATGAGTCCTGTGTTTGCGACATTGCCCTTTGTTGGTGGTTGTCTTGCCCAAATCAGCAGCGATGCTGTCACTGGTCAAGATCATTTCGAGCCAGGAGACCGGGTTTCCAGCGGTGTACTTGTTTTCGAGTGCAAGAGCTGGCCTCACAGCCTTTTCTGTTCCCAGAAGGCGTTCCATCCTCCAAGTGATCTGAATTCCAAGTCGAATGATTGGAAGCAGGCGTGGGACATCAAGGGGTATTGCTCTGGCACTGTCACACCACCCACAGCTGGATGCCCTGATGTGTGGGCACCTGGGGACATGACGAAGTACAAGGAGAACGATCAAGTGAGCGTGATCAAATCCTCCTTGCCACTCATCCAATACATCTATAAGTGCAAGGCGTGGCCGTACTCTTGGTATTGTGGACAGCTCAGCCCGCTCAACCACAATGGTGGCGTATTGGGATGGGAGGTGGTTGGACAGTGTGCGGGGACGATTGTTCCAACCTCGAGCCCGACATTTGATCCGCTGACCGTGATTACTGGTTGCCCTGACGAGTATAACTTGGCCGCTGTCGTAAACTACGTGGCTGGTGATAAGGTGTCAGTAGCGATTGTTGGCTCCTCTTTTCACAGGAATGTGTATGTCTGCCGTGACTTTCCCTATTCTGGATACTGCCGCCAAAGATACTTTGCTCCCGGCGAGCAATATGATAACATGGCTTGGACGCTTCTTGGTCCATGCGACGGTACTCTGGCACCCACGAGTGCTCCCACTGCATTCTCTGGTGGCGCTTCGTGCACGTATACCAAGGTGGACACGACGACTCCCACGCCCACTCCCGTCGACACTCCCATCAAAGCGTGGACTGCTGGTAACTTGTATGAAGCCGGAGATCAAGTGCGCATCGGTGCGAAGAAGTTTCAGTGCAAGCCGTGGCCGTTCTACCTTTGGTGTCGCATGTCCGAGTACAAGCCCACACTTTCGGAGACTGGGTTGTGGACCATGGCATGGGCGGCGGCAGGCACGTGCCCTGCTGTGACCCCCCCTAATCCTGCCTAATGTGTTTTTGGGGATGGAAGTGTTGTTGGTGAAAAGGGGTTCATAATTAACGAGAATCTTGTTGTGTTTCAGGCTTTAGGATGCCGAGGCGTTTGTTGCCTTAGGCAGTCACTTGCTTTGGGGTTAAATACTAGTAGAATTGAAAGGATGGCCGGCCTTGTTTAGGATGCTGACATTACATAATTAAACGAGTATTGGTTTTGAATGGCAGCATCATAGTCATCATTGTTTGTCGTTTACTGGTGTCTGGAGAGGAGAATGATGAATGATGAAGATGCCGATGCAATTGGCTCATGATTCTATCCAAATCCATGGTGGGACTCTCTTGTTACCATTGTTGGTATTGTTATCTTCCATCCTACCACTCCTCCATAATAATAATAATATCTTAGTAAATTGCACCTGAACACTAGAATGGTGCAGACCAAGTCTTATTGAGATGCCGCACATAGTGGAGCATCGCCGCTGGAGCAGCATATCAGCTGACCTCCTTGTTAAGTTAGTCTGGCTTCCTTGCTTGTTTGAACCATTGGTAACTGCTTCAGAGTCGGTTTGTTCCCTTTTCCTTCTCCTCCAGGTATGGTGTGGTAGGTTGATTATGTCCTGCTCCAATAGGCTACTACTTTGAGCCCAGATAATAATAGCTATCAATATATTCTGGTCATTATTTGTCAGTAGAAGTGCAGTCATGAATAAATATACTGCTTTAACTTAATCTGGCTGACTTCTCCCCATGAATTGTTGTTGTCCTCCATGTCTCAGCCTTTCTTGAGCTTTTAGGTACTCCTGGGTTGCCTGACAAACTCAGGGATGATCTAACATTTGCTATCAAAATATAAGATGAAGAAGGTGGCAATACCCTAAATGAAGTTTTTGGAGACATAGCCCACCTTGGAGCAAACTATAGTAGATGATAGCCTCTAAAGTCAATCACATGATTTTGACTGATTTTTTTGGTGTTGATTTTTAGTTTTATGGAATGTCTGCCGGTGTACTGTCTGTCATCTAGAATTGTTTTATCTCTGGCAAAAAATGCTAATGAGTAGTTGCATACCCTCCCTCCCACCATATCTCTTCTCATCATGGCTTTATCTTTTCTTGCCATGGCTCAGCCCTGTCTCAATCCTCTTTCAGAGCTACTCAAATAGTGCAGCCCTGTTTTGCCCTCCTCTGAAAGACAGAAAAAATGATGACGGGAAGGGGGTGTGCATTTGGGGATATGCCAAAATTTCTTGTGATGGGTATACAACTCGATCAGTCACAAGAATTTGTCGCTAACAGATTTTAGTCTGATCTCTGGGATCTCTGGTGTGATGAGGCATGGCATGAAGATGGTAAAGATGCCCCCTATCCCTCTGCTTTTGGTAGGAGGTCATGTCAAAAAAATTGATGACATTGTGTGAGGACAGAGTCATCAATTTGTTTGTGTTGGAATAGTTGGTCCCTAAAGTTTCATTGAGTTCCTTCAACTCATTCCTTCCATTTGTGACATCAAAGTCATCAATCAAGGACATTGCTGCTTACATAAAGCTTGATGTACAAAATCTACATGATTTTTTTTCAATCAATCAATTCAACAAAACTGATGCCCAACTGCATTACCCTAGTGGAGTAGTTACGCACTTAATTTGAAAGAATTGAATAGGATGATAAAAGTAAAATTATGTTTACGAAAGATCTAAAGTTTAATGAATAAAATGACACTCACAGCATTGCACTGAAAACTATTTCTGATGACAAGAAAGGTCTGAATCTCTAGGGTACCCTCAAAGATATGTACTCCAAACGAGCCCTGGCCAGTAGATATGTAGAGTGATAGCCTGGCTCCAGCTCCAGCTACACACATGTCCACTAGATGTGGAAGCTGTAGCATGCATGGGGGCATCATTGTGCATTTGTGCATGGATGCCAGTATACCTACACATAAATCATGATGGGCACTGTACTCTTCCCCACTAAGAGACACCTTGAGTATTTAACTCTCAGTCATCTCTTTGAGTTAGTTATTACATTTGTGTGTACTTGTTTGATTCTGCAGGGTGAGGCACAAAAAACAAGTGCTCAGCCATTAACCTTGTTTCTCAGGCATTTTAGGCGTTTTTGGTATCCACTGTACATTTTTTCTCCTTGATTTTAGGTTGATGGCTCAAACATTAAATTTTTGTTATTCTTTTAATGCTTCACCCGTTGTTATCAGTAATGTGGAGAGTACTGTTTCCTACTTGAAACCAAATCAGATGGCCTTGTCAGCATGTAATGCCTCAGCCATTATTTTCCTCCCAACTTTTTGATTGCTGATGAATAATGTTGGGGACCTTTCCCGTTCCGGCGGTCGCCTTTTTCAAGCCGACCTAT
>JALLBB010000861.1:0-11417 GCA_036939735.1 Discostella stelligera
CAACAACAACAACAACAACAACAACAACAACAACAACAACAACAACAACAACAATGGAAATTCTGTTGAAGCAAAGAGTGCTGATGAGATCAACATCGGCAGTACAAATACCATGAGTCTCGAAAGCAATCGTGACCCAGAGCCTACTGGATTCTATGCCAGCCACCAGCCACAATCAGACATCCGGCAAACACATCCCCTCCCCACCGGTTAAAGCAACCATATCCATGCGTCCCACTACAGGAAAGGCACCGAACAAACCGTCCAATACGAACACCAAAAACAATGAAGACCCCAACAACTGACCCTTATCCTATGTCAAGCTTTGCCCCATACGAACTCCCAAATCCTCAAAACAACTGGCAACACCCAAACAATCGTCCACTAATTCCTCTGACCGTCAACGCAAAGTCCTATTCTCACCAGAGGAGCCACAAGTACGCATGGTTGATGACGGGGTGATTTCAAAGCCGACAACAGTGAAAGGTGCCCCTGCCGAAGTGGTAGTCAAACGCAAAAATCGTATGGTGTTCGAAATCTTGGTCAAGATTGGGCCCAACATCCCACTAGTGCAGAATGAACTTCTCACAAAACTTCTCTCTATGCTTGCATTCATTCAGAAATGGATAGATGCCGATGCCGAGTTTGCTCCAAAAAACAAAGACAGTATGGAACCGTACATCATGGGCAGAGACTCCTACCCTGAAGTTATCTTCCACCTCAGTCAAGTGTACTTCCATTTCAACAGTCCCACGTGGTATCAAATTGCATGCAAACAGTAAGTTGGTTCGTCTCTCAGCCATCATCAGCATGAACAAGGACCCAGCACAGGTCGAGCAAACTAAAGGCGACTTCAACCAGATGGGGGTTATCTTAATGACAAAGGCATTTCAAGAAGTGGACACCTGTTCTCGTCTAATTTTTCTTGGAGCTCCAAATGCAATCTCTAAAAGTGATGCAAAATCTACGATCGAGAGGATATTGAAGGATACAGAGGATGAACTACTCTCTGACGGCAATGACTTCGATGATGACGTACACCTAGATGATTGGCCTGATTTTGCGATTATCTGCATGCAACCACAAGGTCTACCGTACATTGCTAAAGAGAAGAATGAGAAGTATGAGCCTCCAGCAAGAGAACGGCGCGCCATACACATCATGTGTCACGTTGACAACTATTAACGCTTGGCACGTCTGGTCACAATATCCAAAGGTAGGGGGCGTTGGACACAAGCATTCGGAATGTGCTATCCAACAGAGACCCCTGATCTGTCAACTCCTGATGACAAAATCACTTGCTATGTACGCATGGTGGAGAGCCATCAATCAATCCAAATGTGTTACGGCTCCATCCTACTCACCGGTCTGCTTAGGGAAGATGACAAGTTCAGATTGAGCAAGGATGATGGAACAACAGCCATGGTATCAGTGAAGAAGATCATCTCGTTGATTGAACTTTTTGATGGAGAACAGGAATCTTTTGTTCCTGCCTTCTTTTGCACTGTCCAGCACGATGACAAATGCTATCACGCCTACTAACCAGGAGGTAACCCACTTCATCGAGCCTTTATCCTCAAATGGAAAAAATGCCCTGGTCCGCAGATCTACTATTTTCTTCTCAAACGAAAAATTCCATCCTAAAGAAGTCGGAAGATTATCAGGAAAACATTCACAGTCTCCCAACAATCCTTGTGCGCCAAAGCAAAGTACAACAAGAAAACGCGCCTTGTCTATGTTCCTGAGTGCAATGCAATCATGGACATCGTTGATGCCATCATGGCACCTGGAAGCCTCATTGACCCATTTGCAGGCCTATTGGACTCTCGGATGAAAACCCTTCAAGCAGAATCCTACAAAGGTCCAGAAGTAGGGGCTCCGGACTATTTTGACTTTGACAAAGGTCAATCTATCACAACACTCAAACACAAAAGTGCCCAATATGCCACTAACCCTCGCACTGCCCTTGACACTGACAAACAAAGCACGTACAAACCTGACGGCAGCACCATTAGAGATGCAATGGATATCAAAGAAGATGACATCGGCGATGAAGAAGACGACGAGGTTCAACTTGTTGAATTTGATATGTCGGAAGTGGAGAAACCTCATAATACAATCTCACCCTCATCTCTCGCAATCACCCAAGGGGAATTACCAATTGACCCAACGATGGGAGAGCATGACGACGATGCCGAGGAAGTTGCCGGCGCATCATTCCCAGCCAAACTTGAGAATATTGTGAGCAACTGCACACAAATGCTGGAGATCATTGATGCTTTGATAATGAAAGTAGAAGCTATCAACCCAGTCCATGCGCAACTCATTCGGGAACAAAATAAAACTATTCCAGACACTCTACGGGCAGTTCTTCACACAGATACTGAAGGATTGATTCCCGCCATGCAAGAGTATCTGACAACCATCAGAACAGCAATCATTCAGGCTGAGGAGCAGGACACAGCTGTCACGTCATATGAACCTGATGGAAGATTCAAGGAGGATGAACATCTACTCAAACACAATGCAATGGAGACAGACGCCTCTGTTGTGAAGCCCCAAGGATGCGCTGTAGCATCTGGTTCACCCATTGGCCGTACAGAGATGGACCAATGAGCAGTGATCCGGCTGATGGCACCACTCGGCTTGGGGTGGGTCAGGAATAACCTACACAGCGCTGCCTCCTCCTGGTGGAGGAAGCGGACACAGGGGGACCAGGAGGAGGCCCACAAGGAGTAACATAAGACATTCGGCTCAGCGTGCACATGATCATCACGGTCTTCGAACTGAATTTGACGAATTTTGCTCAGCTCGCAATAGAGGGAATGGAACTTTGGCTGACATCACTCACGGGGAATTTACACGATGGCACTATGAGTCTGAGACATCAGGTTTTGACAAATCAATCCTGGATTCAGAGGAGAAAGCGTTGCAAGATCGTATCCTCCACTGCACGGTCCCAAGGATTGGTAATCTGTCAGATTACAAATCGGATGGGGTCTGGAGATTCATGTACTGCCAAACTAACTGTATAGGCACAAACCATTCAAACAACACAAAAGTGCATGCCATAACAAAGTTAATTGAGGATTACGAAGTGGATGGCGTCATCCTATGTGAAGTCGGAATTGACTGGCATTTTGGACACTCTCCGGTTAAGCTGAAAGATTATTTTGACCCACATATGGACTGTGAATGTAGAAGCATGACGTCACACAACGAACACGGTCCATGTGTCTCGCACTCCCAACAAGGTGGAACAGGTATCCTTCTCACGCATACCCTGGTGGAATATGCCAGGTCAATAGAACAAGATCGACGCAAACTTGGGAGATGGACATCATGGGTACTGTCACACAACCCAGAACACAGAACTCGTCTTGTGGTTGCCTACTGTCCTGGACGATCACATCAACCTAAGGGCCCAAAAACAGTCTTCCTGCAACATATGAATTACATAAATCACAACGGCCTCAATATGTCCCCATACCAGCTGTTTGTGGATGATCTCACCAAACAACTCAAACGGTGGCATTCTCGCGGGGAACGTATTGTACTCTTTATGGATGCAAATGAACACATCACCAGAGGACCATTATCTACAAGACTGCATGCCGACGATATAGAACTTCATGAAATGGGATCCAAACACTGGCCCAGGGACACGGAACCTCGAACATATGTCCACGGCAGCATACCAATTGATGGAATTTTCTGTACACCAGACATCAACGTCGCCAATTTTCTAGCACTATCATTTCACGAATCTATCGGGGACCACTGCACCCTGATGATTGAACTCTCCATGTCATCAGTAATTGGCAGATACCAAGGCAACATTGTTTGTCCCACATCAAGATGACTCACTATGCGTCAACCGCTTGCTGTCAATGCGTACAACAAAGAAGTCTCGCGGCAACTGTGCCTTCACAACATTAGCACACAGATTGCCACTCTCCGACAAGAAGCAGATCGTCAACCACGCCTATCTCCATTGATCTTACTCGTAAATGTTGTAATCTACACACACAAATCGAACAGATTAGGAAGCAGGCTGAACGCGGCTGCCAGAAGATACTAAAACCTGCCCTGGAGTTCAGCCCACCAATACAATTTTGGTATGACTGGGCTCATGCATACAAGGTACTTCTCCGAATAAAAACAGGCCAGGGCAATTTCATTGACGTCAGTCGGGCAATCAGGATGGCTCATCGTAAGAAAATTCCCAATCCTCGTACACTCACCGCTGAGCAGTGCCGTGATGGATTGGCTGCATGCAAAATCCGTCAAGCCAACCTTTGGCATCTTGCCTCGAGTCTGAGAACTCAACACATAGGCAAACTTCTTGTCAAAGCACAACGGGAGGGCAATACCACTAAGGAATGAGCGATCAGGGAACGTATGCAAATCGAAAGGAGTAAGAAACTTTGGAAACGCATCAAAAGAGCAACTCGACCAGCCACGGGCCATGCATGTCTTGAGGTACAAGTCAAGATTAATGACTCCACAGTGTCTCACACATCAAAGCAAGACATAGAACAGGCAATTCAAACAGAGTGCAGTGAATGCTTTCATCTTGGGAACAATGCTCCGATTGCCGAAACTATGTTGGGACAAGATCTATGGTATCTACAAAACATAGATCTAGCATACGCCATACTCAACGGATCATACTCCATCCCGCCCCACCTCGATGAAGCAACAAAATTGATTCTACTGAAAATCGGAAAACTTGGCAGTAAAGTGCTCAACACTCGGGATCCATACACCATCACCTTCACCAGTGAAGACTTTCTTACCTACTGGAACCACCTCAACAAAAATACTTCCTCGTCCCCGTCGGGACTACACATTGCACACTACAAAGCATCAGCAAAAGTGGTGGACCATGCTGAAATCTTTGCTGCTCAGATGAATTTAATTGTAGAAAGTGGCACACATCCTCTACGATGGGGAGTGGCACTTCAAGTTATGCTCGAAAAGGTAGCAGGAGTATGTCTTGCGGACAAACTACATTCTATCCAACTTTATGAAGCCGATCTCAATTGGTTCATGAAATTCATTTTCAACAACCTAGCTCTATCGCGCCTCCATGAAATGGGTTTACTACCAGAGGAACACTACTCCCACAAAGGCAGCACAGCGGAAGATGCATGTTTGGAGAAGTCTCTTACACTCACCATCTCACGCCAATCTCGTTCCCCCATGGCACTCATATCTGTCGACGCGGCACAGTGCTACGACTGGGTTCATCCTGTTCTGATGTCCCTTGTATGGCTAGCTCTCACAAACAGTCCGCTTGCGGTTGTCATCCTACTACGAGTGCTGCAAAAAATGAAGATATTCACACGTACAGGCTTTGGCGACTCAGATACATTCTTTGCTGGTGATCCTGACAACCCCTTGTGTAGGTTAGGACAAGGAAGTAAAGCGGCTCCCACCTCATGGCTACAACTAAGCTTGATGATAGTCAATGCCTACAAACACCAAAGGTGTGCATCCCTCGTGATTGATCCAATTACTGGCAACCCCACAACGTCTGTAGGGTGTCTCTTTGTCGACGACACGGATCTCTATGCCATGCATCCGCTTCTCAAATTCACAATGGCAGTAGTTGCATCTGCGCAATTATGTGTTGACACCTGGTCCTCTCTACTAGCAGCCACGGGAGGAGCAGTAAAACAACAGAAAAGCTTCTGGTACCTCATTGCATACACCTGTGTGAATGGATATTGGCAATACGCGCCCAACACCCATCGGTCGACAGAAATACTGATGCTCAAGAACATAGACGGCTCCTCCACTATCTTGATGCGCAAGTGTGTCCATGAAGCGGAAAAGACCCTAGGCATCTATCACAGCCCGGATGGCAGTCACAAAGCACATCTTCAATACCTAGGTGACAACGCTCTCAAGTGGGTGAACCAGATGAAGAATGCACACCTGCCCAGTGCTCTGGTCATGATGTCTTACCAGTTCCAACTATGGACTGCCCTCAGATACGGACTTGGTACACTTACCAACTCACTTAGTCAAGCAGAAACCTGTCTATCCAAACTTGATTTCCAACTTCTACCTCTCATAGGAGTCAACTGCCACATCACTACGGGGTGACGAAGACTACACTACTCCTTTGGCAGTATTGGTCTTCTATCTCTTCCCACGGAACAACTCATCTGCCGGTTGAACATGCTCCTCCATCATTACAACATGAACAGCATAGTTGGGAACAAACTAACATGCTCACTGCATTGGCTTCAAGTACACATTGGATGCATGGGGAACTCTCTTCTCGAGGACTATAACATGTGGGGACACATAGCACCTGTCAGCTGGGTCAGTCGATTATGGGAGTCGCTGTTTAACACAAAATCAGTGACACTGTTCATGAAGTATAGTAATATCCCTCCTCCACGAATCCTTGATCAAACCATTATGGAGTTTCTTCGCGAACATCTCACCACCACACCGCAAACCCAACAGATCAACCGCTGTAGGTGTTATCTACACCTGTTGTTCCTCTCCGACATCACACTTGCAGATGGAAAAACGATTGACCCTTTCATGATATCATTACATCCCACTCCAAAAAACTCTTCATACTCTTTCCCTCCTGAACTACCCACTAAAGCGGACTGGGCTGAGTGGACGTTTATGGCGGAAAGTGTGTGATCGTAATCACTCTCTTCCATTCACACTTGGTGCATGGATCCATGAGTCTCATATTAAATGGACATGGATGTACGATCCAGTACATAATGTTATTACCAAACACACAGACTCAGGCTGTTGGCAATATACGCTGATCACGAGTTCTCACGTCACGCGATGTTGCAAATATTTTTCTGAAACAACCACCCCCATCCCAACAACAACAGGTATTCCGGCATAATGCACACACGTACAAAACACCAAGCAGTCGCACCAACATCAGATAGCACTAACCTGCCTAGGACCTCAACGCCATATCCCTCAGAAACTACCAATGTTCTTTTGGGACAATCTTCTTGCACTTGGTGGCAAGTGGATGTGGAATTCATTATCGTTTGATACCAACGACTCCCTGGGTGTACGCCAACGGCTCTTTACTATGGGTGACAGATGGATCCTACAACTCAAAAACGGCCCCAGATGTCAGTGGGACTGGTTGGATCGTACGCGATTCAATGACATCCCGACGATGGGAATGCTCCTTCTGGGAAACTTCCGTCTCGGCAACATCATATTGCGCGGAACTCCTTGGTATCTACTCCATCCATATCTTTCTCATGACACTAGTCCAACACTTTGAACTTCTCAGTACTCACCAGGCAAAGGTGCACTGCGACAACAAGAATGCTCTTAGATCATCATCCCGGAAAACCCAATGCATACGCGCCACATCAAAATGTGCCAACATCCTACGTGCCTTCAGAAACCTTCACCGTGGCGGCCACCTCAATATTCACTACGGCCATGTTCCAGCTCACTTAGATGATGTTCTCTCATGGGATGAGCCCACGCTGGAACAACAACTCAACGTCCAATGCGATCACCTCGCAAAGCAAGCTGTTGAATGCTCAGTCAAGCTCCACGATAATCGAATATGTGATGACGAAGCCCCTCAACTGCTACCAGGTGAAGGGTGTGCGATCATAATCAATGGATCCAAAGTAACCTCAGACCTGGCCCCGGATGTACGATACAGTACAGGTCTTTCCCAGGCACGACACTTCCTTGTAACAAAACGGGGATGGACTGACCGTTGACCATCAATTCAACTCCATGGATTGGACACACCTACACTGGTGTCTGAAGGGTAAATTGGTTGGTTTTCGCATATGGCTATCAAAACAGCATTCTGACTTCTGCGCCACCAGAGTCCAAATGAAACGTTGGTACGGCACTACTGATGACAGCTGTCCAAGCTGCAAAATTCGTTCTGAAAAGGCGTCCCACCTTTGCAGATGTCCCAACGAGGACCGGACTCTTCTTTTGCACAACAACACGCGTGAACTGGAGGAATGGATGGCTTCATCCAACAATACATACCATGAACTCCTATACCTTGTTCCCAAATACATCTTATGCAGGGGCACTGTAAAATTCTGCAACCTTGGTCCAATGTCTTCAAGAATGATGCTACTTGCACAATCTAAGGATGACATTGGTTGGAGGAACTTTATGGAAGGACGTGTCAGCACACATATATTCCACATCCAACGTGCTCACTTACTATCGTCATCCTCTCGTCTACATGCTGGGAGCTGGATGAAGCGATTTCTCTCTTGACTAATACACATCACTCACTCGTAATGGCTCTTCTGTAACTTCATGCTCCATGACTCCTCAGCTGGATATCTAAAACTAAAAGAACAAGCCACCCTGACAGTGCAAATTGACTCTCTCATTCCATCTCTGAAGAATGTCGATTCCTTCTTGAGTCCGATATTGACACTCTCTTACGCTCGGACAGCAATACCCAGCACTACTGGATTGCAGCAATGGAAGCAGCATTAGCAGCCAAATCAGCTGCCCGGCCATCCTCCAACAATACTATGCAACAACATCGACCACAAAGACCGTGGCACTCTCAATGGACTACATTGAATGTCATTTGCCAACTCCGCCTCGATGCCCAATCCCAGCTCATTCCTCCCGATTGGATTTGGATGGATAATGCACTCACGCGTCCGGCCCTTGAACACATACCAAAGACCAGTGCATGAGTCAATGCAACTAAGCTATAAATCGAACAAAAAACACAAACCTGACTGATCTGGACATGGGTGGATAGCAACACAGCTTTGAAGGTGCCTTAACCTTGTTTCCGGTTGTAGTACTCATGAAACGTGATTTGGTGCGGCAAAAAAAGAACCTAGCATCTTAGCCCAGGTAGTAAATAGGGGCTAAATTTAATATGTCTTTATTTATTTATTAATTGATGAAAACGACGTCAAAACCGCATACACACACGGCCTCCATGTTCCCAGTGGTCAAATGGTGGTGGAGAACAGGAATACAGCAGCGGCAAGGGCATCTAATGTTTGGTATATGGTTTCTGAAAAGTGGAACAATGAGTTGTTCTCCCCTACTACCTCCGTCAAAGATTCCCATTCAGATTTTTCACAGCCAATTGCAATTCCTTGGGAAACAGTTGAGAAACTTCAACCAGCAACACCAGAAAAAGTTGAGGAGAAATGGAAGAGCGTAGTGGACAGGGAGATGGCGGATACACAGGTGAGGATGATGTTGATGATGATAATATTAATGGAGAGGATGATGATGATGGAGAGGATGATTCAAAGAGGTTTGGTTCATTGGAAGGTCACTTGCAGTGTGCATTAGACTTGCATCATAATTTTTTTGATGAATGGAACACCTATCTCCTGTATTTGTGGGATGTTCTAGACGAGCCCATTCTTTTGCAGTCTACAATGCAACAATTACTTGAAGGTGTCGGTGCTGGGAATGGCAGTACTGGAGTTCCTTCTGTTGTTGGTGGTAAGCACCAAAACAAGGAGTACTGGAGTTCCTTCTGTTGTTGGTGATAAGCGCCAAAATGATGACGATGACTCATGCGGCCACATTCAAAAAATTGAGTAGCAGCATTGAATTGCACAGCAAATCACTTGCAGCTGCTGCCAGAATTTCTGCCACCAAACATGCAAAAATCAAACTCAGTCACATGCAAGTGAGATCCATGCAAGGATTGACTCATTGCATGACAGGAAAAGAGATTTGATGCCATTCTTGCTCAGATGCAATCTATTGATGACGAGATTGCATTGCATACAGTGGAGCTGAATAGTGTCATGTCCACTCCAACAAGAAGCAATCACAGCCCTAGCGAGAACTAATTTGTGTGTCTAATGGATCCATTTAATTGTTATGTTTAGGTAGGATTAATTTTTATAGATCTAATAATAGGAGTACTAGTTCTCTGCCAATGCTCATCAAGTATCATCTTAAAGAGGCACATCCGCGGCAATTCACTCGCTGGATTCGATTGACGATGTAATTGCAATAAGTTGTTTGTTACGTCATTGAAATTCTCACCCAAATGCATTAAATCTGTTGGCACCACTGTATTTTTCTGCGGATCATCATTACCTAGACCAACATAACCATTGCCAGCATTCATCACATGTAACCGGTCTCTATCCAACATTTGCGGAACCCGCTCTGGGATATTTGTTTCTCTGATACAGAAATTGTGAAGCTTTGCTAATGCAATCACAGGAGCAACAATCTTTGTCACATTGAGATTCCAAGGCATAGCCATGCAAAATATTCCCCATCTATGAACCATCATTCCAAATGCACCCTCTACTCAAATTTGGAGTTGTGAATGATAAAAATTGTAGCTATCTTCGGCAATGCGGTTAGGATCACCTGCTAATTTTGTGAATGGGGTTGCAATATATGCAGTGTTCAAATATGCATTGTCACCAAATAATACGAACCTTTCATCTCCATCCTTATGCATCAGACCATTCTCGAGCCGGGTATGTAACTCACTTGCCTCAAACAAAAGATAACTGGATGATGCGCCTCCATACTTGATAGAAATATCGAGTATGCGACCTCTGCAATCAGACACTGCCTGACAATTGAGACCATACTTGTGTTTCCTTCCACATAGAATTTTTTGATCAACACCAGCCTTTGTTGCTTCTTTCAAACTAGGTTTCAGCATCCAAATGAGAATGCCATCAATTGCTCCTGCACAGTTCTTGATGCCCGGTGTACTTGCTGCTTCAAATCCTGCTGCAATAGCTCTCTGTTCCCCTAACAAATCAGGATATGAGATTTTGAATTGAGGGCATTGATTGATGGCATCAACAACAATCCACACACTGGACAAAACCTCTGAATAAGACACACATGGCGATCCCCCGAAAAATGTCAAATTGCAGCACCAAAACAAATCCTGAGAGAAATAAATCCATTCGGGATAGGAGGAGGGGAATAGTTACCACCACCCCACCCTCCTTTGCACTTGTAGTTTATTTTCTTGTTGGTAGCGGTGTGAATATATGGAAGCAAAATGGAGTGTGAGCGCCAAAAACTGTCATATGTCATGCGAAACGCATGACCAAAAATTTGTGGACCCATCAAATTAAAAACTTCTAACACGGAAATGCGCTGCCGCCATGGCTGTACTCAAATACCTTGCAGTGACAAGTCCTTCTTATGCTTCAAATAGCAATGGGCTGCAGCCAAGACAGCGGGATCAACAACAATAGACGACGCATCAAAAAAAAGCTTGTCCAAAGCATCAGAAGGAAAAAGCATGTTGCAAGGTAATATGACAATTGGTGATGAATCTTGGCATTTGTTTCACTTGACGATGATGGATGTGGCTGAAAAGATATTGGCAGGAGGGAGGGTATGCAAGTACTCAAATCGATCTGCCTACAGAGATAAAAACATAA
>JALLBB010000862.1:0-11264 GCA_036939735.1 Discostella stelligera
CTGCGAATCCAGGGTTGCGAGAGCGAAACCGTGAGATTCGCAATTTCCCGCGGGTCCGGTACCGCAAGTCCCGCAGCGGGACCGACCCATAGATATTAGTTTTCAAATAAACGGTAACATCAACACACAAACTTGCTGGGCTGTCCGTCTCCCGTCCAGCAGCTTTCCCCCCTTGAAGTTCTTTCAGAAGTGCTGACGTCGTGGGGGGGCGCGTCACCACCGCCACGTCACGACGCCAGAGGAGGTTGAGCGAAGAATGCGTTCGATGTCACAGAAGATGCTGTCATCATCGCTCGTTGCCAACACACTTCCGCGTCAGCAGAACATTCCTCAGCCACCTAGCATCAGCATTATTATTTGACCAATACACTCGTGCAACAGTAGTAAACACGCACATTAGTCTCGCTTCGTCATGAGTAAAAAACAGTACAGCAAGAAGATGAAAGGTCTCGTGGAGGCAGCAGCGATGATGGCGGGCGGACACCCGAGCGACACTTCCGCTCTGTACACGGAGCAGCCATCTACTACGGCCGCAGCTGCAGCCACGATGTCGATGCCGACGCTTAGCTCTCCTCCGCCGAAAAACTCAAATGATGAAAAGACGCATGCCAAGGATGTGAACGCGGCGCGCGCGAGGAGGCTCGAACAAAACCGGCGGGCTGCCGTCGAATCTCGACGAAGGAAAAAGGTGATGATAGCGGAACTTCAAAAGTCGGTGGCGTTCTACACCAAGGCGAACGAGAGCATCAAGATGGATAATCTCGACTTGGAACAGAAACTGCTCATAGCGAAGAAGAGAATACTGCAGGGAGAACCAGGCATGGTACCTTCAGGCTTGGTTTCGGAACAAGTCCCGTCGAACACGATGGAATCGAATCTGATAGTAGGCCCCGTCAAAACGGATCAAATACTAGCCCAGGTATCTGCGACTAAGGCGCTGTGTGAGGCGATGGGATATCCTCCTACTGGTGACACAAGTTGTGTAGCTGCGAGTCCTACTATTGCTCTCCCAACACGTTGTGATACGACTGCTGCTGAACTGGCATATCCCAGCGTAGACTCGAAGACCGTTGGATTGGAGGAGAATTTTGGCAGTGACGAATATGTTCAGTCACTCAAGAAGGTATGTTATTCTTTATTTCGGCCTATGTTGGTCTCCTTCATCATAATGGATGTCACTAAGAAGTGTCTAAACCACTATATGGTCCTTATTTCTTTCGCAAACCTCATCGACTATTGGTCAGTTTGCAATGCAGCAAGCAGCCGCCGCAAGCGCTGCCGCCGCAGCTGCGAACGCTGCCATCCAGGCGTTAAACTGGCACAATATTATGAAGGTGCAACCTCCTCCGTCTTCTGTCCCCGTAGTGCCCGCATCTATTACAGATGGAGGTGAATGCTCATCAACGTTTCCTATCAAGAAGCAAAAACTGATGTAACATTAGGGGTAGTAGCATTTAACTAATTTTAGTCGTCAATAGATAGTGATGACAACCTTGGAGCTTGAGTGTCGCAAATGATCAAATGTTGTAGGTTTTGGTACTTGTCTTCCAACATCAATGTGTCTCGCCGACAAGTACTTGATTGGGCGAGGGTGTTAGTATTATCATGAACTAAGATAAAGAGTGCAACTAATGACAACAACCAGATGGGTGTAAATTCAAACCCCTTTCCCACCACAAGCCATATTAGAAATGGGAGTCGGGAGTCTGCTTCGTTACTCCTATTAATACTATTTTACCAATGCTCCTTATTCCATCACTCGACACAACAGTAGTCGGTAGCAGGTTCATCGCCTCTTCGCCAAGAGCGCGTTCAAGCCTCCGCCACCTTCATACTCCGACGAGTGCTCCTCCTCTTACTAATCAAGGACCGACGCGCCTCCTTCTGCTCCGCCAATCGCTGCGCCACCAACTTCTTGTACGCCGCCGCGTCCTCCTTGTTTCGCAAGACGCTGGCCATCTTTGCCGCCTTTCTGGCTCGCTTGCGCTGCAACGTGAGAGGGGTGACCAACCGCTGTATTTTCGGCGCGCGACGGACCTCCTTCCCCTTCTTGGAGGTGAATGTGCGCGCGATGACGTATTTGCGCACGTCGTCCTCCTTGGTGAGGTTGAAGAGCGCCCTGATTTTGGAGGCGCGCTTGGGTCCGAGGCGTCGGGGGACCGAGTCGTCGGTGAGTCCGGCGACGACGCCCTCGCCGGCCTTGACGATGGCCAGGTTGAGCACGGCGATGTCCTGTCCGACGATGCATCCCCGGATGGACTTGCGCTTGCGCTCTCCGGCGCGGCGCTGCCGGTATCCCTTGTGCCCCTTGTGCATCAGCAGCCGGACGCGAGTGTTGGTCAGGACGCCCTGACGCATGGGGAATCCCTGCTTGTCGTTTCCGCCGGTGATGCGGAGGATGTATCCGTCGAACTCCTCGCCGAGGACGGAGCCGTCGATCTCCTGGGCCATGCGGCGTTCGTAGAGGTTGTGCAGGCGCTTCTCGTCGTCGATTTCAATGACTTTTTGGAGTCCCGTGCTCGGGCAGGCGATGTTGATCTGCGTTTGTAGCGTGGTTCCAAATAATGAGTACAGCGAGAGAGAGATGGTGGAGAGAGAAATAGAACAAAGTCAGTGGTTGCCTCAAGAACCAACGATGACAAAACAAATTTTTGATTTCAATCTCAGAGATCGCTTCGACCAAAATCGAGCGCTTGTCATCTGCTCGGAAATATCCTCCACTATCGGACGCCAGCACCTGGAAGGAGAGTCGTCCCACCAACCCCAATAAAGAACAGCGCAGACAGAGGCAATGATTCCATCTCTCCACTGTCCATAACATTTCAAAATCACTAACCTTCATGGTGTTGTTGTTGCTGACTGATATTAAAAGATATAATTTCGACCACCGGCAACCGGACAAGTAGATAGTATCAAGGGGAACTAATGTCGAAAGAGCTGAAGAAGGGGAGGAAAGCGAGAGAGAGGAATAAATGCTGATGATTATCTCGAAAGGAAAGTCACGACGACGATGATGGCGGCGAATAGAGACCGTAGTAGTTGTTATGCTATTCAAGTGCAAAAAAGGGTACTACCAGCGGCCGGACCAGCAGATCCATGTAGGACCTCTAACTTTATCCTGTACAGACAGACGCAAGTAGTAAGTGCGATATCGCGGTAAATCTGTGTTTCTTCTCCCCGCGCCCCCCCCCTTTTATTTTTGCCCGTCAAACAGTCGCACACGGAACGAAACGAGTGAAAGATCGTCATCGACCATGGCCCTATCCGCCGCCGAGAAGAACAAGCGCAAACGCGAGCGTAAGAAGCGTGAGCGTGCCGAACAACAACAACAACAACAACAACAGCGTCTCGAGCAATACGAGCAATCTGCTGTTGCCAACAATTTCGATGTGGAAATCGAGTATGTCGCCGAGCCCATTGGTGATTTCTCCTTCGAGGCTGCCGCGGATGACAACAATAGGAACAATGCAAATAATGGAAACAATGATGAGGCGTCCATGAATGATGCCGAAAATCCTAGGGGCGAAGGAAATCCACAATTAGCTGCGGTTAGTAACAACAACAACAACAATAATGACGATGCTCAACAACAAGAACTACGAGAGGCACTGCGTCGATTCCAAAATCGCGCGGCAGTCGCCGCTGCAGCCTATGTCACGGAGGACGAAGAGGATTCCGGAAACTATACCCGCCAAAAGGATGAGAATCTCGATTCGAGCGCCGCGGACGATAACGATGATGATGATGATGATGAATTCCCCTCTCAGCTATCCAGGCGCAAGCTCAAGGACTTGCTCCGTCCCACCGTGGCGCAACTCAAGCAACGAGTCTCTCATCCCGAACTGGTCGAGGCGCACGACGTCACCGCGCCCGATCCAGAATTTCTAGTCTACCTCAAGGGCATACCCGGGTCGGTTCCCGTGCCACGACACTGGGGACGGAAGCGGAAATATTTACAAGGCAAGCGCGGAGTGGAGAAGCCGCCCTTCGCCTTGCCGGACTTCATCGTCAAGACGGGGATATGCGATGTGCGGGATGCCGCGGCCGAGGACGAATCCAAAATGTCCGTCAAGCAAAAAAATCGAATGCGAGTTTCTGGGAAAGGGGGGGCAATGGATGTGGATTATCGCACTCTCTATGAAGCATTCTTTGTCCATCAGACCAAGCCCGCGAAATTAACCAAATTTGGAGATTTGTATTACGAAGGCAAGGAGTACGAGACTGCAAAGTCATCCAAATTCCGTCCGGGATACATGAGTGAACGACTGCGCGAGGCATTGGGCATGGCGAATGAATACAGTCCGCCCCCCTGGCTGATTAACATGCAACGATATGGTCCACCGCCCAGTTATCCAAATGCTCGGATTCCAGGATTGAACGCCCCGCTGCCCGCGGGAGCGAGCTATGGCTATCACGTTGGCGGATGGGGGAAACCCCCCGTGGATGTTTACGGTAGGCCACTGTACGGTGGAGATCCATTTGGTGTGCCCGAGAGTAAGAATGACGGCGCGGGGGGGGGATTGGATGAAGAGAATGAAGATTTGTACGGATTGTCCTACGGAGGATCTGCTGCCTCGACCATGATGGCGGGGGGGATAATCACAAGTGATGGAAAGGCACTCGGTACAAAGCTTTGGGGGGCATTGCCCAGTGCCTTTGGGGATAAGGAAGAGGAGGAGGAAGAAGAAGAGGAATCTTCATCGGAAGAGGAATCGAGCGAGGAAGAGGAGGACGAAGAAGAAGAAGGACGGATTGCGCCTCCTCATCCTGCTAGAGGGGAACACGTCGTTCGTGCTCCCGGGATGGATTCGGTACTTCCCGATGGCGTCGATAGTGTCGTACCCTCCTCTGCCGTCGATCTGCGCAAACCCGGGGATGAAACGCCCGTGACGTCCGGTATGGTTGCTGTTGGACCTCCCAAACAACTCTACACCATTTTACAACAAACTTCCGCGGATAAGGATGCCCAACAAACCTCCGTGTTTGCATCCGATCATGTGTACGTCTTGCCCGGGGGGGATGCCTCGTCAGCCGGACAACCACTCGGATTGGCGGCCATTCCGGACGGTGCCGCAAGTGTGTTATCCAAGTCGGTGGGGACCGGAGGTGGTGTTGTTGCAGGAGAGGTTGGGGCCAAGAAGAGAGCGAGGACACAGGCAGAGGATGATGAGGCAGATGAATTGGGTAAAAAGTTCAAGTTTTGACGCGGCGCTTTTCAGGGATAGTCTTTCAATCCAATTGAACATTCATTCCTCTAAGGTGTGGTTAAATTACACTGGTCAACTGCCATATCATGCCAGATACATATTTTGACAAAATATATACATTTTGCACATGACGTATCGTACTTGTTAGAAACTCAAAAGAGGAACCAACTCTATCAACCGCTCATCAGTTTAATCAAGGCGAATAAAATTCATCACCAACGATTCCCCACACAGGCTGGAACTTCTTTCTTTGGTTTGGTACTCCGCGGCCATGCGATTTTTGCCGTCACAGGACGATGGTCGGAAAGAACCGAACTACCCTCGAGGTGAATGTTGTCACTCCAGACACTTAAAATCCTTGTTCCTTTTGAGTCTAGATAACCTAATGCCAGTGCTGAACATCGATTGCTGATTTCGTGATTGGTGGCAGATGCCGTATCATTGCAAGATGAAGTGTTTGAGGGAGTTGTTTGTTGGATCGCCTTTGTTTGGATGGATCGAAGAAAAATATGATCCACGCTTACTTTTTCTCCAAGGTGATTGCAGTGCGTTACTCCAATGTTCACTTGTCCGCCAATATGTGCCAGCATTTGTTCAGCGGTCGCCGAGGCGCAATTCACAAAATTGTACGGAGGAGCCTCCAAAGTCAAGGCGGCAAGTCCTTGCGAGTTAGAGTTGAAATCACCGCATACTACTTCCAGCCTTTCGTTCTTGGATGAAGATGATGCATCGACCCATTCGCTACCTGCTCTTGTAAGTGCATCTACTATAAGTCTCGCTTCCATCACCTGCCTCTGATCATTCACAAGTGGATCTGCATCTCCAGGAAATGATAGATGGGAATTGGCAATGAAAATATGTCTACCGTCTTCCCCCGCGTAAGAAGAATTTTCTTTGCAGTGTATGATTTGTGCTATTCGCTGTGGTCCAGTTAAGATCTGCTCCGAGTTGATCAAAACTAATGCTCCCTTTCTTCGAACGAGGCAACACATACCATCATCCCTCATTGTCCCGAAATGTGCACCAGGTCGACGTTCAGCCGCCCTTTCGAATGCATCGCCCAACACCAAATCAAACACGGCAGTAAATTTGTCGTCAAACCACCATTCTTGTAATGGTATAATGTCAGAAAATGCGAACTTGGTGGCGATGTAGTTGGCCACGCTTTCGGCTCGCGGGAGCCACCAATCCTCGCGTTCTGACTCTCTAGGTTGTTGCTGCTGCTGTTTTTGCAGTAGTATTTGTTTTTGTTTTTTGATGGCTGAGCCCATGCTGCTTTTGATGCCGTTGTTGTTGCTGTCACAGTTATTGTTCTCGTCATCGTCATTATGCTCGCCCTTCATTGAGCGATGGATGGGTGCGAGGATGTTGAAAGTGGATATGATCAGAGCGTTCGTGGTGGTGGTGGTGGTGGTGGAGAGAGGAATTAGTGGCAGTAGCACCACCAGTACTTGAGCGTGGCATCTAGCCGATGACGACACAGTCCTTGTCATCGTCGGCGGCGGCAGCAGACTTGAAAGCGCTCTCGAGAGAGAGGAGGAATATGTTGGTCTGTCCGACTCCTTTCTGTCCCAGCTCGCTGGCCATAGACTCCTAAATTAAAGTCTACTGCATCTTCACCAATAGGTCATGGCCCTCTTCCGCTCCGCTCCTACCGCGGCCACTCACCAGCTTTGCTCCTGCGCCTAGATAGGGGCATCTACATCGCTTCTCCCGGCCTCGTGTCCGCCACAGGATGGCCACGCCTCCGACGCCCGATGCGTGAGCGCGGCCGCCAACTCCGGTTGCATCTTCCCTGGTCCCATCAACCAGCCAGACATCCATCACCTTCTTGCCTGGTTTTGGGCACGGCTACTCCGTGCGCTCCGAATACCACAACAATGCTGCCGCCGCTCTGGCGCGGTACCTTTCCATTGCTCTCACCATCGACGACAACATCCGCAATGAGGGCGAGTACATCTACGCCTCCGCAGCAGCAACTGTGGCTGCTCCCTCCCTCACGGCCCCAGCTGCCTTCTTGGGGACTCCCGCGGCCTCCATCTTGTCTGCCGGCACCCCTCCTGCCCGGAAGGCCGCACCTATGGCCGCTACTACGACTGCCGCGGTGGCTGCCACCATGGTTGATGGTGCCCCTTCGGTCTGTCCACCCCCCCTTCCTGATTGGCCTCAGTGACGTCACAAGAAGTTGTGATGTCACCCGCGCCAGTCTGTCTGTCTTCCATCTAGAGGTTGGTGTCGGTCTTCTGGAACCAACCTCTACCCCTACCCCCCTACTGCTCCTTTCACTGTTTGTCCCTTCCAAACCTCCCTTCAGGACAGGTCTCTCTCCCAATTGCTGTTCCCTCCATATGCCCATCAGGGTGGTGCGGGACCGGTTTCAGGTGGAGTATCCCTGCCTGTACCAGGGTTGTTGGGGGGCAATCAAATGGTGGTATTCGGGCGGTGTCAGGGGGTGGTTCTTTGCCTTCCCAGCTTGTTACTCTTAGTCATACTAGGACAGTGGTTCCTCCTCTTCTTCCTGCTGGGTCTACCGGTGGTTTTCTTGGCCCTTCTGCTGTCGGGTCTCCCTTTTGCCCTGCTGGGCCTTCCACAAACTTGAACTCTGGGATGGTGGTTCCTCCTCAATTTAGTCATGGGTCCACCGGTGACTTTCTCAGCCCTTCTGCTGTAGGGTACTCTACAACTTTGAACTTTTGTTCTGCTGGCTCTACCGGTGGTTTCCTATTCCCTTCTGCTGTTGGGCACTCTACAAATTGAAATTCTCCTCCTGCTGGGTCTACTGGTGGGCTTTGTGGCCCTTCTACTGTTGGGTATCCTCCTTCTTCACACTTTGGAACACTACACAATTCACCTGGAGTCACCTTTGGGACAATGATTCCACCCTCCACCAACGCTCCACCCTTTGAATTTATATTTGACACAACTCACCACCTCAATTGAAAATTTCACCCATTGCAATGGTGCCATACAAGTCTGGCCCATATTGAGCCATTTTGGATTTATTGTTCTCAATAAAATTGAGTCCAGTTGATTCCATTCCACCTGCCAACAGCACAACTGTCAATTCTGCTCCAAAAGGATCCATTAGACAAATTTGACAATAATGCAATTGGATAATCCATGCCTTTGCAATAACAGATAATGGTGCATAAATATTCATCACCAAATGTGAGATAAAAGAAATATGTTTGGATGATTTGACTGTGAGGATGGCAAGGAAGTAAACTTTCATATGTACTCCCTCCTTCAGTCAAAAGCATTGTCGCTCTTGTTGTGTCAACAACACTGCAAATGGGATGGATTAAACCCTCTCCATATTTTTGTGCTATTTCTGAAACAGGGTGGGTGAGATATAGCAGCAATGTAGGCGGAACTACCTATTGGTACCTTCCCCAATCACTTGTTTGTGAAACACACTCTTGGCAACAATCAAGTCCTTGAATTACCTTGTCCTCAGACATTAATTGGTTCAGATACCTCCTTGAAGTCTATGTTGATGACTTCATTGGCATTGCCTTACCAACATCACAGGAGCAGCTTGACCATGTTGTGACCGCAGTAATGTATGGAATTCATCATAGCTTCCTGCCTTCAGATATGCCAGAGGAAGACCCAATCTTGAAAAAAAATACAAAAAAGGCAACGGCCAATGGGCCAATGTCAAGGAAATTCTTGGAATGACTTTTGATGGAGTTGCAAAAACAATCTAGCTATCAGGATATGCCCTCATCAAAACTCTATGTGGGTGGACATGATTGGGATTACAATGCGTTCAAATATTATTTGCAGACTTTTGTTCAACCTTGCAAAAATCCAACTTGCCTTCCTGACTATTCCTGCTGGCAAGGGCCTTCAGGAATCCTCTGTATTCTATCTTGGCTCAGCAGCGGTATGTCTTCCTTAATTGAAACAAACCATTGTAATGATTGGTCGAAGACTGTAGCACATTCTTACAAGAGTCCGTTGTGTCACCAACAAAATGCAGGAACTTAGTTTCAGGATGGCCTGATTTGTCGGCATAACCAATGCAATGGCATTATTATTGGAGAAAACATGAGTGTCTCACTGGCAGTGCTTTGCACTCAATGGCCGCAGTTAATAATGGTCAATGTGAAAACTGATGCCAACCCCAGGGAAACATAACCAAGTCCAACCTGGAGATGGCAGGGTTCTTACTCCTGTGGCTGGTCATGGAGGATATGTGCCCTTCCCTCACAGATGTGCATGTTGCTCTGTTCAGCAATAATAGCATAACAGTTCATTGGGTTCAATGGCTTGCGGCACTGCACTCAAAGCTGGCAATGGCACTACGTCTACAACTGGGGCATCACCTCTCATTCCTCTCCACTTTGCTGGGGTCAACAAGGCATTAACCAACATCCCATCACGATTGTTTGGCTCTGAAAAAAAATGGCATTGCTCATCTGATGACTCTTTTCTCACACTTTTCAACACAACTTCCTCCCTCCCAAATCAGGCATCTTGGACCATTTATTGCCGTCCTCCACAATATGTACTTGTGTGACTTCCATATTGCAGATGAAGGTTTCAACACCAGACAAATAAAGAAGACTACCAAAGATAGGGAGAAATATTGGAATCATTGGGTCTCCTATGTCACACCTTTGGGAGTGCACCAATATCTACAAAAAACATCCTACATTCAAGGCGCTTGGGACTTGTCTGGGTTTGTAGCCTGTATCCAAACAAAGCTTCGACAATCAGTAGCGCAATCATGGTCATTGGCACATCAATTTCCTTGGTCACAGGAAGCAACCTGACAAAATTAGAGCACTCAGATAAGCTAATACCTTGTTTTTCTCACGTGTTTGATGGCTGGAGAAAAGTAGACCCTTAAACAATAAAAAATCTCCCACTTGAATTGGACATACCGGAATAACTGTCCCACATTGGATCTCTTCCATCTGCTAGTCCCCTGGACCAGGCCCTTGGCTATCTGACTTTGATTGCCTTCTACTATCTTCATCATGTTGGTGAATATGCAATAAATGGCCAATGCAACCATACAAAACAAATGGTACAGTTCAGACTTAAGGACGTTTCAATCTTCAAACAAGGTTCAGCTGGCTGGCGCCGATTCATGATGTCCTCAACACCACCAGCGCAACATCAAAATTGGAAAATCTGAAGAATGGATTGAAGGGAGTGTGCTTTCACCAGCAAACAAATGGTGAATTGATTCATTGCCCAGTTTGAGCACTTGGATGCAATATTGCACACCTTCCGCGGCATGCATACTGTTTAGACTCATGGTTGTCCATGTTTTTTGTCGATGGACACTAGTACAACAATGTCACGGACAATAACAAACGTCAAACTTCTGCACTACCCAACACTGAAAGGCATTCCAATTGAACAATTTGACAAAAACTCTCTCCAAAGAGGTGGGGTAAATGTGCTTTCACTCTCCATGTACTCAGATTGGGAGATTCAAAAGATGGCAGAGTGCAACATTCAAAAAGAACATACATAAGGACTTCAGCTGTTTCTTGAATAGCATGTCTGCAAAAATGAAAACAAAATTTAACTTTGTCAACATTTTGGTTGGAGTGTTTCATGATGTCACTCTGTCCATTATAAACCAGCCATAATGTTTTTGAGTTGCTTCTCCTGATGCAAGGAACGAATGGTTCTTATTGTGATTACAACCCTGAAAACTCTTAGAATGAAACATATACCAAAACAACATATGCAGCATTTGCAACGGTGGCTTCTATCTTTGCTTTGGTTCACAGCACACCACAAAGCCCGCCTGATACTGATTGTGATAAGGGACTTTGCCAAGCCTCCTCCTTATTGACCTGTGGTCAATTGGGCAGGCCTATTGGCATCAGAGGGAGCTGGGTTGCACCTACAAAGCTGACCCTGCAGTTTTGGCATAGACCTCCTACCGTATAGACTGGGGTTTAAGAATCACCTAATGTTCTAGAGAGGTGCAAAAGGTCGATAAGCTAAATCTGTCATCCGAAATCACTCAATTTGTTATAAAAAGGGTTGTGCTACTCGAATATTAATGTTTAATATATCGATGGAAAG
>JALLBB010000863.1:0-20918 GCA_036939735.1 Discostella stelligera
ACAATGATCTTGTCCAACACACCTCTTCCACTTTCATCATCGTTGTCAAATCCTTCAGCATCTAATCTCCTTCTGCCTTCATTCCAAATGAGATTAATTAGTATTTTTTACTGATTATGCTTCAGAAGAAGAAAGGGGAGGAAGAGGAATACGAGAAGAAAAATAATAATTATTATATTTATAATAACAATAATTATGGTAGTAGTAATGATAACCGAATTAGGTATTATTAGATTTTAACAATAAATTATCTCCTTTCCGCCGCACCTGTCAGCGGTGCTTCCTCCTCTCTACGTCTCTGCTGTGCGATGACCAACCATTGTTGCTACCTTAAGTGCAGAGGGTTTTTCCCGGCATCATCCTCATTGCAGCCTCTGCCGCCACCATGGTTCTACTCCGGTGCCATTGCCCCAAGCTCCAACACTATTGTGGTACCCACGGCACGGCATCATCAATGCCAGTCATGGGCACGAGCCACCCCCTACACCCCATCAACAAGCCAAAGTAGTTAATTGTTCTTTTATTGCGGTGGCAATTCTTTCCTTCTCTCGCTCTCTCATTCTCAAAAAAGATAATCTTTTTTTCTTTATTTGTTGGTACTCTCACTCCCTGTGGTGGCGATGGCGATGGCGGGTGGCGGCTGTGGAGACTTATTTTATGTGAGGCTCTACGATCAGCTAGCGGGGACAGACAGACTAACACCCCCCATCCCAGCGTAGCTGAAAAAAGAAAAGAACCAGAGAAATATGATGATTGGGCCAATGTGTCAAAATTGGACCGATCCATCATAAAGGAATCACGAAGAATGCAGAAATGGGAAGAATCTTTCAACTCTTTCGTAAAAATATCAGCACAATTGATAACTCCTGGAATGTGATGAATAGAGAGTCCTTGATTGTCACTGTGAATTCGGGTAGGCGATCCATCATCGGTGAGACCGATGTCGTGTCCACGGAGACGAATAGAGAGGACTTCCTTTGCACATTCATCCGTAGCACGGACCTCAGCTTCACAGGAGGATCGACTTGTGCGCTCCTGTCGAACCGAAGCCCAAGCGATGGGACCACCAGCCCGAATTACCATGTAACCCGACATTGAGCGGAGTTTGAACATTTCGATCTCAGAACCAACAAGGACCGAACCTCCGAGTTGACTTCCCCTGCAGGCATCAGAGTAAGCCGTGAGCTCATGTTGTTGAGCAGCCGTAGGAGGGAGAGCGTCGTTGTATGCTTCGATATCATGGTGAAATGGGAAGTGCTCAAAGGCAGAAGTAGAACTTGGAATGTGGGAGTGAAAGGCAATACCATACTCCACTGTGTTGCAAATATACTTGATTGCATAGAGGGCTGCATCCATGTGTTGTTGAGTAGGATGATGGTTGTATGCGCCAAGGAAGGATGTGACCGGTGCCAAATCTGGTCGCGTGTTTGTAGCAAGCCAATTGATGCTACCAACAATTGATTGATATTGTGATCGCAATCGTAGGAAGGCAGGATCATCCATGTCACCGGAGTAAGCATCTAAACTATCAATGGGTAAACCAGATCTGTAGGGTGTCGCTTTTGGGTTGAGATTGATGTGTTGTTGACGGTATCGTTCGACCAAATTTTGAGCAAACGCAAATTGGGACAGGTGAACCGAGATGTGTCCATCCAGGAGATCCAACCAATGAAAGTGTGTACCTAAAAACCAATTGACAACACCCATGAAGGTAATCTTGAAGTGGGAGGCAAGGATACGTTCAAATCTTTGTTCAACGGCATCAGACATGGAGAAGTAGACCATATCATCAACATAAAGACCAACAGTGAGGGGCGCATCGTTGGGGCCCGCTGGAGCATGAGGTGAAGATGGCACACCATGGAAAAGGCAGGGATCGTGTGCAGATTGTGTCAATCCCATAGCAAGTAGTGCAGACGATGCCATATTGTACCAATGTTTGGGTGAGCGTCGAAGACCATAAAGGGTCTTATTGAGTAACCAGTATTCACCAGGATGTGCATCTGGATCGCCCAACGGAGGGCGGATAATAGTTACCTCATTGTCAGGAAGAGTGGGGTTGCAGAATGCATTCTTGTAGTCAGCTTGCTTCAGCTTGCGACGACGTTCAACGGCAGCCGAGACCATAAGCCGAAGCGACAAATACTTCAACACCGGGGCAGCTCGTTCGTGTTTACCCCACGTTCGATTTTCCAAATTCCCGAGAACAACAATACATGACTTTTCCCAATCAGGTTGGCCTGTTTCATCAGTTTTAATGACCAAGACGCACATGGACGGGATTGCCTGGGGTGCGCCGGCCTGGCGGAGGCGGCGATATTCAGGAAGGGAAATGACTTTGAATGTGTCAACGTCCACAAGGGAGGTTTTCTCCTCAGCATACGACGCAATCCAAATCTTCCGATCTGGATGGGAAGGATCTAATGCCTTTTGAAGGGAGGGCGGGCACGGACGGACACAGCCCTTTGCCGAGATATGGGAGGCAGCACCAACGGAAGCACTGAGGACAACTGGCATGGTAACAGGCACATCCCAATGTGTCGGAATTGCCGTGGAACATCTCACCGTCGCAGCTGATGGGCCGACTAAATATGGTGGGTCCGAGGTAGGAGGGACAATACCGGTAGGGACTATCCATGATGGGATCAACCGATTTTCCATGCAGAGGACCGGCCATTCAGAGGCAAATGATGGTAGTTCCACCCCCCATTCTTCTCGCTTTGAGTTGATGCGATGCCGAACGGAGAAACAATAGCGACCATTGGGCAGATGGAGAAGAAAGCCTTTATGGAAAATGCCGTCTTTGGCAAGAATGACTTTGGTATTCGCCGCAAGGAAGCTTGGAAGTGTAGATTGAGATGGATCGCCCGCCAACGGAGTAGTGTCAGATGGAGCATCAATGTGAGGTGAAACGGTGCGAAGTTCAGATAGGTGGGCAGGAGTAACCATGCCATCGTCAAGAAGAATGATGTAGGATTCAGACTCGTTGGCACCCGATTCAGACTTGAGAGGAATGCTAGTAACTGTTCCTTTGGAGGGTGTGACTGCCCCATTAAGACAGACAAGGATGCATGTACCAGGCTGGAACGGCTCTGGACACAACATGTGGAGTAGCGTCCCTGTACAAATCGGCAAAGATGCCACCATCGTATGTAATGGTGGTTGGCCAAGCAGTTGAGGGCAGGCGGCTCGGATCGAGTTTGTACGTGTCCGGCTCGTAGTACTGTTTAGTCGTAGGGTTATAGAACACCATTGCGTTGGATGTGTTCGAGCGACCGATGGCAATACCTTCTAGCATCTGGGCTTGAAATCCCGATCTCACCACCGACCCATCCCGAGTGTGGTGGAAGTACCCAACAGAGAAGAGAGGGAACCACAAACAAGAATCGGGTGGTGAGTGATGAATCAGTTCAAATGGAGTAGTCAGTGCATCGTGAACCTTACCGGGGATGCAGTTCATCATGCGAGCAGCATGTTGAATTGCAGGAAACCAAAATGCCCGAGGCATCTGCTTTTCAGTGAGATATGACCGAGCCATCTCGACCATAGTACGCCATTGTCTTTCAACAAGACCATTAGAGGATTGACGACCCGCAGGGGCAGAAGCAATATTGGAACCGTTATCACGGAGCCAAGATATCACTTGTTGCGACAACAGCTTAGCATCACAATCCGTACGAAACTGTACGGCCAATCGACCGGCTTCCGCACAGAATTGAGAGAAAGCGTCAATGAGGGCATCAGCATGAAGGCTCTTAAGTCCAACAACCCAGATGTATCTTGTCGCACGATCCACAAAGAGCAGAGCATACCAATATCCCAAGCGGCCAAGCCCATCACCGAAGACAATATCGATGTGAACTTTGTCCAAGGCCCGTCGCGGCCGAGGGATTGGGTCACCACGTTCATGCTTGGGGATTATTGAACAGTGACTCTAGAAAGTAGTTGTAATTTGGTGATTACTGAATTAATGAGCTATGTTAATAGTGTCGCACGGATTTAATTCTTTGGTTGCAAATAACACTTTTTGGATAGTGTCCTGGATAATAACAGATATTTTAATAATGACAGTGTTGTTGGTAGTGGAGCTGTATGGACAAAAATCTACCCAATGCAATACACTTTCCAGTTTTAGATGGCAGAATGCGCTGCTTGGTGGTTCTGATTTCCCTTAGAAGTTGCTGGCAATGAAAATAAGCCTTGAATGATCAGAGTATATCTGTAGACAGCATCTTGAATAAACTTGTATGCAGCAACACCCTCTATCCCATCAAAACAGGTCACAAAATATTGGTCCACATTAGGGACCTATGTTTCAATTATATTGTATGTTAGAGCTTTAGTACCCTCTGATCCCAGCAACTCAATCTTGACAGTGATACCATTGCCTGAGATTGAGTAAGAGAATGTTGAATGAGCTGTAGTGTTGGAAGTCCCCAAAGTCTGATCAAATTGATTGTTCTTCCAGAATTTCCTTAAGTGTGATATTAAAAAGTCTTGAGCTACCAAGATTTAAAAATAAACATAGTGTGAAAGCATCTCAACTCTGCGTTAACTCAAAGTAAAATAGTCAGTAGAGTTCCTTCACTCTCATTCAGACAAATGACACTCAAATACTTTCCATGCCTGAGTACACACCTTCTTACACCCTCTCTACTCAGAGGCTGTTAAATCCAAACTTCAATATCTTTAATTGAACCATAATCAGACTTCTCAACCACATGATGATACTGCCTTGCAGTCTGCACAGCAATCTCACTTATCCGTCTTTGCATTTTCATCCCCGGTGCCTTGACTAATTCTTTGTGTGATGATTCTCCCGGCCCACCAAAAAAGTTGATTGCACATCCAAATATTAATATGAAATATTGCATTTTTGCCATTCCATGCATCTCAGGGATATTGTACCCATTTGTTCCATTGCCGTGGGAACAGATCCTTAAGTAGCTTATTACTCATGCAATTTTTAGACATGCCTGCCTTACTTCTTCTTTGCCATTCTCAGCATGAAATCACTCCTCTAATGCAAGATATTGTTTGATGAAAAATAGAAAAGATTTCCACTTGCCATTCATCATGTTCATGCCCTCCTTATGCACTAATCCATTAGCTGTGTATGCAATGCATGCAAGTGAGAATAGATTTCCTATTTCCTCATTGCTCAGATTCTTGACATTTTGATCCATCAACAATACCATTTTGTGTTGCTCCTCAAGGAAAGTCGCACTTGCTCTGACAACACAGTGATTTCATCATGCAAACATGCTGTGCATCCAAATCATTATGCATAATCCCTCCACCCAACTTGTCATCAATCACATGGAACACACACAATATTAATCCTGTGCCAGATTTATGTAATGATTCCAGAGGAGCCACACAAAATGCACCATATATCAGGTTGGACATGGGAAGTCCCAGCTGTAGTAATGCATTCACAATTGGGTACCGCAATATACTCTTGAAGCGTAACATTTCTTCTGAACAATATGTATACAAATATGCCTCCTTCATATCATGCAGGATTGTGTAGATGCATTTCAGATTGATCCCCTCAGTGTCACCAATTATGTAATATCGTTTAGGCTTGGCGCACTCTGCAACGTTTCAAACATTGGTTTTCAGAGTTCAAGCATTATTAGCAATTCGGTGTTTATTACTAATTCCTATGTGTAGCGCGTTCAGCATCCCCGACATAACAAGCAATGTTTCAAATGGTACGGAAGGCAACGCTTGAAGTGGTACAGGCCGCTGATTTGATTGGGCTCAATGTTATTGATTCCAATGCTACTAGGGTCTCTCAGCGATTTGTTACAAATAATGTTTGAAATGGTACATCAGGGAACGCTTGAAACCTTAGTAGCCGCTCCTTTGATTGGGCTCATTGTAATGGATTCCCATGCAGATAGGGTCGCAAGACCATTACTGATCTTTATTGTTTGAAATGGTACATGAGGCAACGCTTGAAGCGTTTGTAGGCTATTTTTCAATTTAGCACAAGATTATTGATTCCTACCAGAATAGGGTCACTAGACCATTATTAATCTGTAATGTCTGAAAAGTTATGTTTGAAACGTTATGATTGCATGCGCTAAAAACGCTACTTCATATGAAATCCCATGTGGTACAAAAAAAATGTTGAGCTGACAAGCATTGTTTGAAAAATAATGTTTAAAACATTAAACTATTACGCATACTCCACCACACAAATCACGCACAAAACAGCATAATTCCAGCCTCTTCCATGGTCATTTCCGTGCCTTCATCCTCTCAATAGCCCTGGCATTTCGAGCGATTCTCTCTTCCGTGGGGGGACTCCACTTTTGACTTGCGTCCTTTTTTCCCTGCACCTCTTCCCAGTCAGAACGAGAGAGGCCAAAAAATCCCTCCTTGTGGTAAAGAAAAGCACACTCTGCACCATGCACGTCCACATTTCCAATAGCACTTTCGACCACACACCTCACAAGTGCTTGCATTGTTTGTATTCACGATCGCAACAAAATGAGTCTGAATGTCATCAATCGTATCACAAATTCGTCCGTTCTGACGAGCCAACCTCAAATTGTCCATTGTTACTCCTGTGTCTGGAAATGAGTCTCTACTCTCTTCATCTGCTGAGATACGCCGTTTCTTGTGCTTCCTTGTACTTTCCCTGAACTTATCATCCCCTGAGTAATAGTTGTTGCTTGGATTGTATTCCATCATTTGCTTTGACAACAGAAAACGAAAGGTAGAGAATGACATCCTTTCCTCTTTCTTTACCTTCCATTCTGGATCCAACCCCCCCTCACAGCATTCAATGTACATATCGTAGCAAGCAATAACTCCCAATGACAGTGCATGCAGATACGGGGCGTGCCAATACTTCCATGTCACGTACCTGATGCCGGTGTTCTTGATCATATGATCCGCCGAGTCAATGCCAGAGTAATGCCTGAGGTATGTCTCCCGCGCCTCATTCATCTCAATACCCCACTTCCTCATGTTTCCCTTCCGTCCCCTACTTCTCTCCTCAACATATAGTGACAATGAAGGTAAATTGTTAACCCCTGTGATGTTGGTAGAACTTGTCGACTGAAAAGACACCAATGTCATAGTGTAGGCTTTTTTTGTTGTTGCTGCGGCCGTTGCTGGTGCTGGTGCTGGTGCTGGTGCTGTCGCTGTAGCTGGTGCTGTCGTTGCTGTCGTTGCTGTAGCTGGAACTTGCTTGATTGCAACAATTGGTTGATGGTACCTCATGACCTTCTGTCGAGGATCAGAACCCTCCTTCTTCTCATGGTGCAGGTATTGCTTCAGTCCTTCTGGTAGCCGATCACGCCGACAGGTCATCGTTATGCCAAACCCCCTCTCACCAATGAACTCCATAACATTATCTCCTGAGAAGTGATTGTCGGTTGTGAAATGTGGTGGTTTTTGAAAGATCTGCTTCTTCGGCACCGAGTATGACTGTGGGCTTTTCGTGCCGTGTGCCCTGTTGCAGATGAGTACCATTGCTGGACGTCCATCAGTGTCCTTGTACCCCTTCACCATTGTTGAAATATCATTCACAAAATGATATACTTCAGATGGACCCTGCTGTGAAAATCCGTGTGGCCTTGTTCGTGCAGTCTGTAGACTGTGGCGGTGAATGTATGAACGTGGATAGCGTCGGTGGATGTCAATGGAGATAGTAGAGAGATAACAGAAATTTTTAAGTACATCTTATGGGTCTATGAGGACGAACTAAGATTGCACCCCCGGCACTCTAGGCCCGACAGTAAACCTAGAGTGCCGAGATAAATACCAAAACCACAATGTTCATGAATACTTCGTTAACCATGAGGAGCTGCCATGGGACCGAAGTAAGTCGTGATCAATTGTTGGCCGGCAGGGAACTTGGATAAGTATGCAGTGTGTGCTGCCTGAGCTGTTTGAAGGTGTAACAACCATTGTTGCTTGACTCGTAAAGTAAGAGTGTCTAGAGGAGAGGATAGGATATGATCCATCAGTTTGTAGTCATGTCGGGAAAGGACGTCCTTGTAGTGGGTAATAAACCATTGAAGTTTCGAATCTGTCATATTTTCTTGCGCATTTGTGGTCAGATTTGTCCCCCCGTGTACTATAGAATTTCGTGTACGCCAGAGAGCATCCGTGATATCCAGTAGAATCGTATGGATGAGGGAGGCGAGTGTCCTGTGAGGGTGGTTACACCCGTGTGCATCGAGGGCCGTAATCCATTGCTGGGAAAGAAAGCCGCGTGGGAGGTATTGTAGTCCGATAGAGATCTGGGCCGTACTAGCGGCCTGAATCAGTGAGGATGGAAATGTTGTTGGGGGCGAATTGTGGGTGACGGAGATGAAGAGCTGTACCAATGCCTCAATTACTGGGCGTGGTGCCCCTAATTTCAAGCCCTTTTTTCGTAAGTGCTCCAATAATTCCTCCCGTTTACTCGAAAGAAGCGGGTGAGGACAGTGAAAAAGATGGTCGAGAGTCTCATCGCGATGTGGACAGGAAGGGCACTGTGCGGTGCCTGTGATATGAGCTTGCATGTGCATAACTGGTAACCAGTCATGCATGATTTTACTTGTTTTGGTAAGCTGAGTTGGGGAGCACTTGTTCCGCGCAGCTCTAATGGATTGCCAGGCAATATCGTCGAGGATAGACTGAGACCAGCCGTATTTGTCCTGACAGTATTTCTTGATCGGTGTTGCCCAGCGGGCATTAAGAATGTGGGTTTTATAGTGGGAAGTAATCCAAGTGGTCCCGATGCGTAGTATTGCTCGTGCACCAGGATAGGGGGGAGATAGCGTGGGGGGAAGGTCCTGTCGAACATCCCCCTGTAAACCAATCCGTGAGGTTTCAGAGGCCAGCCTGTCGCACTCAATGTTGCTAAGAACAGAGAGAGGAACTGGCGGAGTGTGTGGTTGGCTTGTGTGAGGGTCAGTAGGTCCATCTGAAGTAGCTGAAGTAGGTTCTCCAAGGTCGTCGTCATCAGAGTGGGCACCAAAAGGAGACATCCAACGAGGGCTGTTCAACTCTTCGTCCTGAATCCGTGGTGTGTCGTCTGGGGAAAGAATGGCCGGTGTCCTCCGGCGAGTGTCCTGATGGCCGTATATGTGGCGACAGTGGATATTGCAATAAGAGGCCATATGAGTACGTAGATGGTGGATTGCCAGTAAGATGTCGGCATCTGGTTTCACCATAGCTCCCGGTGTGAGCAATGGTTTGTTGCTGTCGTTTACCGCACTCTCATTATCGCACCATTGGTGTAAGTCCTGGGGCGTCATTCCCAAGTGACGAACATGTACAAGACTACGATAAATGCCTTCAAGCTCACTGCGATAGGAAGAAACCGATGATATATTCGAAAGGAGGATGCATGCTGTCATCGCCTGTTCTGGTGATTCTGCAATCATCCAGGCACAAGCAGCTACTTCATTAGCCAAGTAAACGGACCCGTCACTGCCCACGGTTAAGACGTCTGACACGGGGTCGCTAAGTGTATTTGCAATCACATGCCCTGGAGGGAGGGCATCACCCTTGGGAGTAATGTGCATCCTATATGGTCGTTGGGTCCAGATGGTCTCGCCGATTTGTTGATAGGTAATTGGGTGACTATCCAAAGGTAAAGACTGTGTTGTATGAGAATAGTGATAAAACCCTGAGGTTTCTGAGCGCACAAGGACAAATAGTTCAGTGTCATCCCTTCGTCGCCAGAGAAGAGTATCCGCCGTACGGTAGACTGGAAACCAGGTTGTTCGAGGAACTGGTAGCCATGGGCCCAAGGGAGTATCCAAGGACAAACTATCTAGGTAGTAATGGTGAACTGGTGTATTAGTGCAGAATGTTTGCCGAAGGAGCCGTCGAAAGGTTGCGAAATAGGGTTTGGGTGGGAGTGGTTGATGTGGCCATTGGAGGTCTGAGCCCGCCTGCCAGTCCCCAGTCAGCATGCCTCCTGGGATGTAAGTCCCAGTAGGATCGCATAGATCAGCGATGGTAATAACTCTGAGGTAGAGACGCACCGTATTCGCTCGACGTAGTTGCGCAGTGGTGACCCCCTTAATAGTGAGGAAACGTTCCATTAGTGCTTCGTCCCTGATCCGTTGTAGAGAAGGCGTCCAGGCGTGTTCAATCCAGAGGCTGGCCTCAATTTCATGCAGTCGACGCCGTAGATCAATTAGGTAGCTAGGGCCAAGATATAGTATAGGTAGAGCCGGGTGTTCCAGAATCGGTTTGACGAACCCAGAGCAGAGTTGTACGTGATCTAGAGTGACCAGAAGATCATTCGCAACCTCCTTGTCCCATCTAAGTTGTTTGAGGATATAGACCAGTTGAGTCTGTAGTTGGACCGTGTACATATCAGGGAATTCGAGGCCCCCAAATGCTGAAGGACCATGCAGGACTGCTTGAGGGAAATGACGATTCAAGCGGAGAGAAGGGAGAATCGTCCCGCGTATAATTGTGTTTAGACGGGAGCACTCTGGCTGCGTGAAAGACGAGAGGTGCAGAGCATAAATCATTTTCGGGAGGAGACGTTGATTAACCAATTGGCGTGTCTCTGCTTCCGTCAATTGTGCCCCTTTGCAGGAGAGGCAGATCTTACGTATTGCTTCTTGTGTCGCTTGGAAGTGGGGGCGCTGCGAGCCATCGGGGCAAAGTCGATAGCCCAAACCCACATTTGGTTTGTCGGGTGGGAGGTAAGCTATAACCGCAGAGGTGCCATGACCATCGTCGAGTATCAGATTGTTCTCCATCGAGGAGACCAGTTGCAGTTGTCCGCGAACTTCCTCCCAAGCAATAAGTTGCCAATTGCATTTGTGTAGAGCAAGAAGACCGCCATTGATCTGGACCAGTCGACTCCAAGTTTGTGCGCTATGTTGTAAGTTCGTTAGAATGATTGGAATGGGGTCAGGGTGAGCGGGAGGGCAAGACACGTGCCCATCAGTATCATCCGCAAAGGCCGTGCTGTGATGTTTGATCGATCGTGTGCCACATGGGCTAGTAATCTTTAGTCCATGAGTGAGTGAGTCATGAGCCCGAAGCATTGCATCGCTTTGCTGTGTTGACCATTGGGGGACATCGGCCTTACCCTGGACCATCCCTCCCAATAAACACTTCTTGTTGCTATTGCCATAAGTGACGTCGGATACACCCAAACCCGTCTCGATGCGTCGGCGAAGAGCAGCTATGGTCTGGTTGATACAGAGCATGATGTTCTCGTCCACCCCATATTTAGATGCTGTGATGGATGTCATTGCCGGGTACATTCGATCAAAATGTGCCGTCATGTCGTGTTGTACCATGCCAATAGTGCATTTCTGCATGCGGGCACTCTCAAATGTAAGGAGCTTGAGGAACGCCGCGTCAATAGAAGATCGGTTTGGGCGGAAACCATACTGGTCCGGGCTAGGTGAGCAGGCCTCAAAATTATCCTTGGTTTTTTTCCCAATCAGGAATTTCAAGCATGTGTTGAATTCGGCGGCGACCTTGCCAATGATCCGTAAAGTATGGATCTGACGTACTCCCTGTTTCTTCTCTAACATAAAGTCTGTCATGGAAGTCCAGTAGGAGTTGACGAAACCATACAGGAAGGGTAGGCTGAAGAGGATACTTAATATTCCAGCCACATCGTCATCCCGTGCGATGCATTTCCACAAGGTGTAGTTAAGAGTGCCAGAGTCGGATGAAGTTTTTTCTTTTGCAACGCGGAACATCGATTGTACATCACCCGCGGTAATGTCACCTGATATCGGAGGGAGGCATTTTTCTTGATCAGTCTGAGTGAGTGCCTGGAAGTACGCTACCATTTCCGGGCTAAGGTCTAACCCCTGTAGTACCTCTCCTCGTAGAATACTCGAGGAGTAGGTGTTAAAGCCATAATGTTCACGAATGAGAGAAAGTGGAGGAACGGTGCTAATACCACGTTCCAGTTCTGTCTGTCGGAGATGCCGTTCATTCCGGCGAAGGAGGGCATGTTCCATCTCGTTTAAGTTGGTAATATCCCTCCACTCAATGGTATCACCAGAAAGAAACTCCTGTATTGCCCATCGTTGTAAGGTGGGATTGTATAAAACGGATACCGGTGTAGAGTCATCTGCCGGGATTTTAATAGTATGATGAGAGTAGAAATTCCCATCGGGTGAGGCTGGGTATGCTTCAAAGACGCCCTGATCGTAGTGGTATAGCTCTTGTTTTGAATGAGAGTGATACCATTCCTGGGTGGGTATCTGAATCCGATCGAGTGTGCCCCGAATACCTTTTGTAAGTAAGGTCAGTTTACGATTTGTTGCGCATGTGGAAACAGTGCGTTTCATCTGCTTCAATTTCTTTTCCCAATCCGGGTCATTAAGGGCACGAGATCGGTCTTGTGCTATCTGTTCAAGCCATTCGGCCCGAAGGGATTCACACTTCTTCTGTGTCTCCCATAAAGTACTGCGACATTGTCGTATACGACGCCGTAAATCCTGTATACTACTGGTAGATAATGCCTCAGTGGCATCGATGTCCAAGGAGGCGCATAGCTTATGTAAGGCCGATGACGGTGGCGCCCCTCGAACTTTACAATCGTAGAGCATTTTTGCTGCATTGAGTTGACGTCCAGCCGCAGTCAAGGGAGGCGATCGCATGTAACCGTATTTCTTGCGGCCCACCTTCTTTGCTGCACCACGTGTAAGGTCGAGAAGTTGAGCATAGATCCCATGGTATTGAGTGATGTTATCGATGGATGCGCCGGTGTCAATAAAGGCACGAGCAAGGTCGTAAGTACGTCGCTGTAGGGCATGTTCCTTGAATAGAGGGAGAACTGTTGCTAGGAAGGCTTGTATCTTGTCATCCTGTTCTAACAATATTTCTCTTGAGTGTCGAGGGGGTGGCCGGTTAAGAATTCCAGCAAAAAGTGTCGATTCATCCAGGTCCATAACAGCCATCACATGGTCGGAGAGTGCTCCATCATGGGTACCTAGATAACCAAGGCGGACAATAGACGGACAATGCGCCGGGTCAATAAAGATGTAGTCAATGCGTTTACGACCGTAAACATAGGTGGTAGGTGCGTGATTAAATTTATCGTAGAATGGGTCACAGAGGCCAGCCTCCGAGATAAAGTTTGCCAGGTCAGGATCTCTGCCATTGATATAATCACCATTCGCATCCATGAGAACGATGGGTCTGTATCCCTCGGAGCGTTTGGAGTTGATTAAGGTTGCCAGGTCGATTAAGACTTGGCGACGTGGGTTGGGGTTTATGATCCCGGTACTTCGCAGTGCCGTGTATTGCTGTTGATATGCCGTAAAGGGTCCCGGATTGTGTGAGGCTTCGTGACAAACCCGATATGCAACCACAATCAATAACCCCTCATCTCTCCTGCCCCGTAGCATATACCAGCAAAACCGGCCCATTGGGTCAGTTCCAGAGCGCGTAATCCGGCCCGTAGTATGTCCATTAATAGTTAGTAAGTTCCCCCCAGGTAGGAACTTCATGGAGAAGTTAGGGGAAGGGGCAGATGTGTAGGTAGTCCGTGATGAGTGGAAAAGGGTATTCATCATATAGTCGTATTCCGATTTTTGTTGATGGGTCCATGGGCGGTTTGTTTCAGACATACCCATAACATCAATGTTCCAATCTTGTAGAACTTCGATTTCGTGTGAGACGTGAAGGCCATTGTTGAATGTAGCCCCGTGAATATTTTGAAAGGCGATTCGGATGTGTTTATCATCCTTATCCTGGGGAATATGATCTCCAGATGGTGGTAGATTAGGATAGGTGGATCGGTCCACCTGATGTTCGAGAAGTATAGTTTGACGATGTCGAGAGTGTTGCGCTGGCATTGTTTGAGTATGTTGCGTTAGGACGATGGTTTAACACGTGATCGGGTTGATAGTGAAGTAATCGTTGTCGTTGTCGATGTAGGATCGTTTTTGTTTCGAGCGGTACCTCGACGTGGGCGAAAATCTAGAAGCTGTTGTATAGGTTTCTTTGTAGTGGTTGTATCTGTTGATGCTGTGCTTGCCGTCGCGGTAGTCTTAATAGAAGTAGATGTTGACAAATTCTTGTGTTTGGGTGTTGGTATAGGGGATAAGGAACGACTAAGTCTGGATCGTCGGCGTCGGTTCTTTCGTGTGGGGCGGAGTGAGTAGGAGGAACCATCAGAAGATGAATCCACCTCATCGGAGGATGATGATCTTACGCTGCGGCTTGGGGATGGTTGTGTTAAGGTAGTTGCATTAACGGAGTGGCTGGATTGGGAGGAAGCCAAAGAGGGAGAGTGGGGGTGCTGTTGGGCCCCTGTGGTTTCCTTTGAGTGCTGGTGGAATGAATGGTCAGTAGATGGAGGAATCTCTGGCGAATATGATGTTGGCGGCGTTGGAGGATCAGAGGTGGAATCATGTTGTCCGGCCACCATTGAGTCTTGTGTGATGGGAGGCAGAGTTGATCTACTGTTGGAGGTCGAGGCCTCCTGTATGATGGTGGCCGTCGTCTCTTCCGTGCCGACTTGGCGTTGGTCTGGGAGTTCAACACCTGTGGAATCATTGTCGTTGTAGTGTGTTGGCGGGATATCCGTGTCAGGCCTCCCTTTGTTAATAGTGGAAAGTGTCCTCGTACCCTGCAGTGTCGAGGAGGCAGCGAGGGAAGCGTCCTGAGAATAGAGGTCGGTAGGCGCAGTATCGTGGGTGTTCGAGAGTGAATCCGATGTGTTTTCAGCAAAGTAGGTTGTATATGCATCCTCTATGGCTCCATCCGTAGTACTAAGTTGCATGTGTTGCGCGCCCTGGGCCCGTAGCAGCCAGTTAAATCTCTCGACAATTGCTTCGACCATCAAGCGAAGCATGACCATCTCGTTGCCGTAGCATAATATCCCATCGTAAGTGTCAATTGCTGTATGATCGTATCGGTCTAGCAATCCTTGGAGCGTGTTGACTGTTTGCGTGTGACTGCGTCCAAGCTCTGAGCACATTTCCCCAATGGTCCCAGTGAATCCGTCGATTGAGTCAGTAATCCGTCTGACATTAGACTCATTGGACATTGCGAGTGACGCTTTCCACGCATCCGTGGCCGTAGTGATAGAAGATTGAACAGCACTTAGTACATCTTCCGAAAGATTGAACGAGCTAGTTCCCACTCTAACTTGTTCTTTTAAAGTTGCAATATCTTGCTCATAACCTTGCATCATACGGTGTATGTCTTGCACCAGGGAAAGGATGGAGTCAGTAGTGGTAGAAGGCGTGTGTGTAACCTCTGTCGTCTTCCGAGTTGGAGGTCCGGGAGGTTTATCATTGGATATCAGGTGAGGCAGAGCATCTGTAGCATCCATACGGATGAGAGTGGATAACCACTTAGTCAGTGTTCGCTTAAGGACTTTACAGTATCGAAGCAGTTGATCCGCGTCGTCTTTAGTGGCCCAGATATAATATCTGGTGTTGGTAGAGTCAGCGGTAAGTTTGACGATAGGGTTAGTCGATTCCCCTTCCGTATCATCGTAGATAAAACCGCCGAGGATGTGTTCCGCTATTGTGCAAGAGACAGTCTGGTATGGTGGGCCAATGACCGTTGTAAACGGGTTGTGATTTTTCAACCCATGGAGAATCACTTTAGTATGTATGTCACGAAACCTCTGTTGTGCAGCGATTGCCTCTCGGAGTGTGCCATCGGTAGTATTATATGGGGTGCCGAGGAAGTGCATCCCATACCCTCCTGTCACTGGGTAAACTTTGGTTGCTGTGGCTTGTAAGAGTCGATGAAAAGCCTGTGAGACCGCCCCATGATCCGCACGGGGAGTAGCGATACATTTCATCGCAATATACGTCAGCATTGATGGGTCTGATTGATCTGGGAGGCTCATCCAATTGACGGAGAACTGAGGGATCTGCGAGTCCTTCGCCAATCGTTCTAGTTGTAGTGTATATTCTTGGCAAATGAGTTTATCATCATCTCGCCGATCACTACCAGACAATGCAATACATGGGTAGAGTCCGTATGGATAACAATCGAGACGTTCGATTGTCATATTTCTGGAGAGTAAGGAGCGGAAGTAGGTCTGAACAATATCCGCCTGGTGAGGAAATGAATGGTTTGGCAATCCCCAATCGGGACATGAAGTGACACACCATGTGTCGAAGGTGCGAATTACCCCCTTAGGATCGAGTTTTGTGGGATACGTATATTGCTCTAACTGTGTATCATTCATATTATCAGCAGGTTGGTCGTCTGGGTCGAATGGTGCCTTCACTATCTTGAACGAGAAACCCAGTCCCTGAAGGAGTGAAGTTGATAGGTCCATCCAGGACCGTAGGGCCGCACCTCGAGTGCCCCACTGGGGGGTGACAGGCTTGAGATGTAGGCGGATACGCATAATCAGTTGTGGGTCATGCGATTCTATTCCCCGAGATTTGTGAAGCCATTTGCGAAAGCCAGCCTCCGTGAGGAGGGAGTGTAATTGATCGGAAGGAGTAGAGGCAACAGCCACAATGTAGTCCGCTGTTTCGGTATTCGTTGTTAACTGAGATAGAATAGGGGGTAGAAGTTGAAGGGCCAATTGTCGAAGCACCTCTGGTGACTCCGTATCCCCCTCTTTCTTTGGTTCAATGTGTTGCAGAGGGTTGAAGCCATCCAAGAGGGAGATGACAGTGTCGTCGTCAATCTCAGTCTCTTGATTGGGAGGAGTATTGGTAGAAGGCAAGATGGTGGCGTCGAGAGGGGGCAAAGCAAGATCAACCCATTGTGGTGGATCGAATAGGCATTCGCGATTGTGTATTGCCCATTGTCGCTTGAACTCCCCAGGTCGTCGAGCAATTGGTCCCATATCTCTAGCTAAGTAGGAGGTTTGAAAAATTCTCTTGGCACGGGCCGCGATCGCAGGGTAGAAACACTGTAGAAATGGTGTGATAATGTCTGAGTATTCCCGCTTCCGAAGATTAGGCTCATAACGTCGAGCCCGTAAATCAGGGTTTTTGATGGAAAGTGGCGTCTTGCACGGGCATAGTTCTAATTCATTGAAGGTAGGAAGAAGGTCCGGGTACTCGCGCCATTCATTAACAAAAAGTTGAAGATCGTGTTGTCGTTTGAAGTATATAACCAGAGTATCCGGAGCAGTTGTTAGAAGAAGGTGGGCTAGGTTATGCCGTGTCTTGGCGTCTGCCGTTGGTAGTAGTTGAGTAGTAATGGTGTTCATCAGAAGAGCAACCATGACCGTAGTACCCACAGAACTTCTCGGAATCGCCACGTCCTCCGCACTGAGTGTGTCAATCGGAAGCTGGCATATCTTGTTGCCCAATGATACCATCTCCCGAGTTGGGGGAAGAGGTGAGGTGGGAAGAACATGTGATACGTTTGCCCCCGAGGGAGTATCAGGAGGGTACTGCGCAGCCTGAAATGTGGTGATAGTAGGAACAGACTCCCGAAGGGCATCCAATGTATCAGGTGGGTAGGGCGTGTGATGAGTATTAATCGATGCCGTAATTTCAGTAGCGGAGTGCACCCAGTTCGAAGACGTACCCGTAGGCATTTTATTGAGAGGTGTCGAAAGGTCTGATTTATTCCATCGGAATTGTACTGTGCGTGGATTAGCCTCCGGGAGGGCAGCTAGTGGCGTTGGGGCGTGTTCCCCTTGTGGGGATAGAATTGGTTTGGGGGGTTGGACCCCCAATTTTGCATGGTAAGGGTTCGAAAGAATCCGATGAGTTGTAGTAATGGAAGGCTCTTGAGAGCGATGAGCATGGGAGGACAATAGCGTGGAAGAAGAAGGAGCCGGTGCTCGTTCGTCCGATGTAGTTGGATGAGTCCCTGAGTTCCCTTCCATAAGGGTGGGGTGATTTTGAATACGTTGGGAGTTGGGTTGAGGAAGAGCCGTGCGGTCGGATGGGTTCGTTCCCCCTCCCATGGACGGATAGGAAGAGTATCCGGCAGAAGTGGTGGGGAGCTGACGTTGTCGTCCCCATCCTGTCGGATCTGTAGGGGTATATTGAAAGGATGATGATGATCCCCCCGGATTCGTGTAGCTGGCTGAGCTATTGGAAGAAATATAGTCGAAGTCAGAATCGTCGTTGAGGGTCGATTCCGGAATATCACTACCAGTGTGATATCTCGTAGATCGTTGAGCCATATGAAGTGACACGCTTAGAACTGTATGAACCCCTGACAAGGATGTAATAGGAGAAGTCTGAGAGGAGAGAGCCGGTCTGTAGACGAGAACCAGCCCTAGGAGGTGGCGGCTGCCATGGTCCAGGCCATGCAGCTACGAGTTCCCACGTAGGGTAATACTAAGGGCGACGTAATTTTTAGTAACTTGTGTAAATTCGTGTGTCGGAGAAATTATGTCAATGGAGATAGTAGTTTGTCCACCTGCAAGTAACAAGATAAAGAAGTTAGTTTGACACAGTCTGTAGACTGTGGCGGTGAATGTATGAACGTGGATAGCGTCGGTGGATGTCGATGGAGATAGTAGTTTGTCCACCTGCAAGTAACAAGATAAAGAAGTTAGTTTGACGGCTTGTACAATCTTCGGTTGTCACAACTTACCCTTTTTGACTGGTTTGTTCTTCAACCGACCACCAGCCTCTCCAGAATATCCAGCAAATCCCCAAGTTGATTCATCAATTGTCTGGTCCAAGTCTGCATTCGCTGTGCAATAGTTCATGTTGTGAATCAAGCAACGGAAGATATAATCAAATTTAGCGCAGGGATTGTATGCTTCTGTACCTCTCTTTGCCTCTTCGTAATTGCAATTCAGCTTGAAGTACCGCTTTATTTGCAACCACCTGTGCTCAGTCATAATCATTATTTAATTAACAAATTGGTGCCAATTTAGTGAGCGGTGCTTAAACCCTGGTGGTGCAACCCCAATAAGTGCCAGCTGGGTCCAAAGATTTTACCTTAGGTGTTAGGTATATTCCAACTCTAAACTCTCTCTTGGAGGGAGAGAGGGTGGCAGGGGGGACGAAGGGCCAAGCACACCTAGGTTTAGTTGAATGGTATGTAGACTCTTCAGTGTGTACATTGCAAAAAATGTTATGTTCTAATTTACTAATTGCTCCCTGAAACATCAAATGATAAGCACTGCCAGGAGTGATAAGATTACTCCAGATTCACGGCCGTCTTTGATAATGACATCCAAGATACAGGGAAGTGAATCAAACTCTGCCACCCGCTGCTGTGAATAATCTTTGAGTTTGTACCTTCAATCTCTTTTCTTTTTGTTTGTCATCACAAGATTCGCTCACTCTTGACTTTTCATTCTAGTCTACTATCAAGTGTCTCTTTGTTGCAACTTTCAGCTCCAATATCTGCTGGATAATTACAGGATCTGCATTGCCATGTTACACTTGCTTCCTTGCAATTTGTAATGTAAGTTCCTCATTTTTGAATTTGCAATCACTTGCCCAAAGACTTCAAATGACACAACAATCAACAAAAAATTCAACTATTACAAAGTGGAGAATGACAATGATGGTGGTCAGTGGTAGCAGAACATTGATGCAACAATGATGGCATAGCCATGACAATGGGATGGCAAAGCTGGTGCAGAAATAATTGTTGCAATAATGTCATGGCTTTGGTGCAATGAGCTCAGCAATGATGGCAACAATGGCATAGTAGCAATGAAAAAGTGCAACAATGTACAGATGCAGTGGGTGCCTGTACTGCATGTGCTTGAGACAGAGACCCACATTCCCTGCTCTCCCACTCTCTCTCTCCAGCTCTTCTCTCCCTGTGGTGGCAGCGGTGGTGGTCTCTCTCACTCTCTCTATCTCTCTCTTTCTTGCTCTCCTATTCTCTGTATCTTCTTGTGGTGGTGGCAGTATCTCTCTCCCTCTCTTTGTTCCATTCTTCCTCTCCAGCATGCTCTCTATCATGCTCCCTGTGGTGGCAGCGCATCTTTTGCTGTTTCTCTGCAGCTCTGTCTCTTCAGCTCTCAATCTTTTTTCTCTTCCTCTATGTGGCAGTGCATGTTGCCTGTGGACTGTGGTGGTGGCATCTCTCTCCCTTAAAAATAGTTGATTGTCATTTATGTTGATTAAAAGAGCCTCGTATTCATAGTGTCCCATCCCAAGTCATTTTGATAGATTAAAGGGGTGGTTATAACTTGTATTCAGGGAGTGAACCAGTATTATGGCACATCAGCAAGTACAATGTAATATTTTGTTATGTGTTATAACAAGTACCCTTTGGAGCTAATTATATGGCCTTTGCTGAGGCAAAATCAAATGAACATTCTAACCAGATAAAAATGCCTAAGCAGAGCCCAACTGCTGATGAAATTATCAAATATCTGATGGGGGTATTGGCTTTAATGATGTAATAATTGTTCCTCACACAAAAATGATCTCACAGGTTAAATACACAAAAGCAATGGACAGTACAAGAAGTCCCTCAAAACCTAGGCATGTACGTAAGCATTTGCACCAGAACTGTTTGAGCCATGTGGACGTATACAGATGTAAGGTGAATGCACTGTACCATGTCTCTATATGCGTATCTGCATATATATGGCTCACATATTCCTACATAGACACTTGGTATGTACCTCAATTTTTCCAATATTTTCATTCAATGGTGGGGATGATGAATCGCAGCTGCAGTTCCATGACACTGTTTGACCACCCTCCCAATGAACCACAATGCTGCCATGTTGAGAAAGTAATGGATTAATCTGGCATGCAACACCATAGGACTGAATAGTTGATACCACTCTCTTTGTTTGTACCACGGATCAAATGGGAATATTCCCGCCATATCTCTCATTGTTACACCATGGCGAGATCAAAGAAGTTTAACTACGTGACTACCAAGAAGCATCCACCAAGTGGTGTTTCTGGAGATCCACTTTCTGCATGGTGTCATCCTTGCTCCAGCACCATGGCAAAATGCCAATGACATTATTTCAGTAACTGATGACAATGTCCTTTCCAACAACAATGATACTACCTCAGGGGAGGAAGAAGTAA
>JALLBB010000864.1:0-11227 GCA_036939735.1 Discostella stelligera
GATCCTTCATCGCCTTCAATACCATTTTGAGCCCACCAAGGTAAACAATCTTTGTTACATGATTGGTATCACTAGCCAACTTACGAAGAGCCTCGCAAGCCAGATCTTGAGTTTTCGAGTTTTGAGGATTCTGCAGGGCTTTAATGACGATGTGTCTTATTTTCTTTCCATTGTGATCATCATCGTTCAAAGGTCTACTCTTTACAAAGGAGATGACAGCTAACATGTCATCATCAGTGTCGTTTTGTATCTCTACAGGAGTATTGCTAGGTTTTATTGCAATCGTTGGTTTCGCTTCACATGCGGGTCGATCATCCAATTTATGATCTTGCGTTTTGGTTGGTGTGGTTGGCACATCCTCCGTCGCTTCTTCGGATGTAGATAAGACCACTGAAACCTTCTGACGCTTTCGAGGTCGACCTCGCTTTTTGTTCAAAGCACTATCTTGCATAGGTGCGCAATCCACCTCGTCAGAGTTTCCGCCTTCTGCGTTCTCCCTCGTTCGCTTTTTCGACGATCGCAGTGGTGAACCCGTAGCAAACTGCAATTTAAGTTCTTTGTACTCCTTTTTTGACAATTCTTTCGGGTTTACCTTTGCAGGCGGCGCGAAACGCAAATATGGACACTTCCTCTTTACGCATACCTGTTTAAGCCGATTAAATCCACCAAATTTAGGCTTGTCTAAACAAGCGTCACACTTTCCACAGTCGTCACCTTTGCAAGCCTTGCACTCTCCGCATCTCATTTTCCGGCTGTACTCTACAGCAGCGCACTCTTGACACTTCCATAAACCATTTGGAACTTTGACAAGAGGTGGTAAATGACATTCTAGATGATACGCTTTTTCGCAATAATCACATAACAACAGGTCTGACGATGGGGAGATTAGAAATACGCGGATCATTTTGATCAAAGGAGAGCAAAATTCGTCGACAACTTACCGCCGCCATTGAAACACATGAAGCAGTCATCATCGTGTTCACCATCAAAAATGGGTTTAGATTCCTTCTTCTTCTCCCTATCTCCTTTCTCGACTTTAATCTTGACTTTACATTCTCTGCAAAATAAACATCTCCACGTATTTGGTCTGTACTCTAATGGTGGATTGAGACACTTCAAGTGATAAGAATCATCGCATGATCTGCATGTTACCCAGTCGGGTGATTTGAATGCGCCGGTAGCTGTCCGTAATCCAAAAAGAAAATAAGTTTGTAAGTCACATAAACTTCATAGAGTACGCATCATATGAGCATCTGCCTTACCTTCCACCTCGTCACAAGTAATACATGTAATCTTAGGAAATCGCACGGTACACTTGAGTTCACGGTGGCCGATATCTGCAATCAGTGAGCCAGTATACTTTCGATTCTTCTCGCTCTTCTCCTTATCATCTTTTCTCGTTCGATTGCACTCCATACAGTACCAATCTCCCTCTGGTAGGTCATAAATTTTGGGCCTGTGGCAATTGGAATGATAGACTTTTGTACACCCATCACAGCAGACCATGTCTCCCCCGTTTCGACAAATGAAACAATCCACGTCATGATGATCCTCCTCTTGTCCCCCGTCCATTTTTTTCGAATCGGTCTCAGATTTGTTCTTGCCCCAGCTTTGACATTTCCGAAAAAGACATTTCTTGTTCTTCCCTGTTCCACGGGAATACTTGTTAACACAGTACACGCATGTCATGCAGTCCATTTCACGCAGACACCCAGAGCATTGTCCGCATGCAAGACGACGATATTTTCCAGAAGCCTCGCAATACAAGCATTTGAATTCATCATCATTGGATGAGATTGGCGGGTTGTGACATTTCGCATGGAACTGTTTCCTGCAGAAATCGCAGTTCACGAGTTCTAGCAGCAAATAACATATACGTGTTTAGACCGGGATGACAACGTTCACATGTCAGACGAACGAATCAACTCACCACCGTCCTCCTTCTGACACTCGTAGCAAGCACCCAAATTTCTCTCCTCTGCGGCCTTCTTTTCTTTCTTCGCGGATATCAGCGGTGCCTCGTTAAACACGGCTCGTTTCTCTCGCTCGGGCAACTGCCTGCGTGGCCCCTCCGGAAGGGATTGGCGTGGCTTGGTCGGAGTTTTCTTACCCTTCCTTTTCATTCCGTTAGGATCCTCGGGAAATAGCTCTGCCAAACGAGCGTTGTTCCGGGCTATACGTTCGAGCCGTAGACGCTCATACTCGGAAAGACCATTCTTTTCCTGTTGTTTATTTGGGTGCGCACACATGGCAAGGAAAATAACATTTGAGTGCTGCGTTGACAGAGGCACCCAAGAGAATAAGCCCATGATACTAGAAAACATGCTCACCTCTTGATCTGAATCACTATCTAAGGCGTGATCGCTGTCGCCGTCGTCGTCGTCAGAATCATTGTCGGAATCTCGATCTTCACTTTCTTCCCCATTCACCACGTTGTCGCTGTGAGAGTCTGCATCACCTACAGATTTGCCAAGCGAGCCTTCGGGGTGAAAGGATGACATGTCTTCGAAATGATGATATCAGTGATAAATCGCTGGCGTAGTACCACGTCCTCTAGAGAGGTACGAGTCCTATTATTTTAACAACACTTGTGTTGTTGGTGGTCGGTGGTGCACCCACAAGGCTTTTTTTTCGCTCACGTTCCCAGCAAGACGAACAGCGGGATGGCGCGCCTCGTTTTTCGGCGGGGAAAATTTCTGTTGGGACTCCACGGCCCTTGAGCCCTTCGAAATCTTTCAGGGCAGCCAAACCCTCGGTCGCCGTGTTGTGCTGTCAGCTGTCATCCCTGCCTCTGGCGTGAAAATGAAAGAAAGTTTACAAGCCTGCCGCCGCCTATTGAAACCATGGTTCTCCTCTCTCTCCGACCATGACGTTGGCAACAGGGACACCTCCGTTTACACCAAAGCGTGGTAGCAAGAGACCAGTCACGATGAAAAAGTTCAAATCATCGTCTCGGATCCCGGTGCTGTCATACTGGCAGCCAATGCCAACAAACAAGTTATCGCACTCTACTCTTTCAAAAACTTCAGGGGGACATGTCTTCGCCCGGAAAACATCTACAGCTGCCTCATCAGTGGCAGTTCGTCAGCTCCAATCATCCGAATCAACTCACACCTGCTCACTGCAAGCTGCGACATCACCTCTCCTATGATCCATGACATTTTGAAGCCATACCCAGATGATTTCATGGAAACTACCTTTGCAGGATGTGCCTTGTTCTATGGAGCTCTTTTGCTCATCCAGGCATCCTAAGCACTCCATCAACCAATCCGTGTGAACTCATTTGCATTGCCATCACTACTTCAGGTAAATTCAATCATGACCTTCATAAAAACGGTAACAATTACACCACCACAACAGAATCTCACGTTGAGGATTTCATGCTCTGGGCATGGGGCATATGCACTGGCAGAGTTCCTCCAGTTCTAGAATGCTTTCCAGCTGTATCCTTCCAACAGCCAGTCCAGCAGGCCCAGTGGCTCATCCGGGCCCTCCTCCTGTATTCAGACCATTTTGTCCTGCAGAATATGCAAATTTGATCCAACAGCATTTCGTAGTATGCCTGACCCACCAAGCCAAAGATTCAGAGACCAGAAACAAAATCCTCTGAGTGCAACTAGACATGAGTAGTAAAGAAGGAAAACAAAAAGGAGAATAGACTGAAGAACTTTCACAAATCTATTTTACATATAATCTGTTTTACTTCTTAGCCAATCCTGACAAATCTCTTTAACCATGCTAACACTTTTAACTGTAAAAGAAGCTCTTGGACACCACAGAGCTGGCTTTTTCTCAAGGACTAATCCAAGCACTTTACCACAGAGAATTCCTGTGGGCTGATAGCAGCACACCCAACAATTTCTCTCCTTTCAAAATTCATGCCAAACAATTCCACCGCCACCTTGTATGTCACCTCATTTGGACACAAGATCAAGGTCCCTCCCTCAAAGAGATAAAATCATCTTGCAAGCAAGAAATTCAGGCACCAACATCTTTTGCCAATATGCTTGAACAACTACAAATTTTTTCTCCAACATCTTTTTTGGAGAACACAGCACAGGAACTCAAGCACTGATCTTGTTAGTGGACAGAATTACAAAAATGAAAGCTACCTTCAAAACACAAGAACAAGACAACATCACTTACGCTTCTAAATTCCTCTTGGTTGTTGATCAGTGTTTTAACTCTGGCTCCAAAGTTGCAAAATCAAAGCCAATGTCAATGATAACATCATCAACTTAACAAACCTCTTCAATGCCGACCTCCCACTAGCATTCAAACTCAAGGATGGAGACAACAAGAACAACAAAGCCCAACCATCCAAAAAGGGTGAACAAAATGAAGCTGCCACTAATACAAACAAAAAAACAGACATCCGTGAGCAATGAGGACAAATAGGAGCCACTCAAGTAAAGCTTGGATGAGACTTGGAAACTCAGTTTACCTTGAAAGAGAAAATTGGACACATTGACTGGGACAGATCATGCAAGCTCTGCCACCACTGGTTCATCAAAGGGAATTGCTTCTCTGATAGCATGAATGCATGCAGTCATATTTTGATGTGGGAGGTCAGTGACAAAAAAATCAAGCACTTGCAGCCTGGATCTGACTAGTCAGTCCGGGGACTAGTGTCACCCGACCACCCAAAAAAACTCCCAAAGCTGTACCAATCACTTCATCATCCCTCCTGATAACAAACCAAATAACACCACTTCCACACACACCATGCCCAACAAAAGAAATCACACCCCACAATTCATTCCTTTTGATGAAAGAACCAAACTCTTCACCAAATGCACCAGCTGTCATCACAGCCCTAGTAGGTAAGCTCTCTTCAAAATTTTCACAACTCAAACCAATCCCTGTGATTGATTCTCCACGGCTGTCTAAGAAACCACAACTCTCGCCATCACCAACTTGCCAATCACAAATACACCTTCCGCCAATACACCACCCGCCAACACACCAAGATATCACATCTCCTCACCATCTGCTGAAAATGCCAACTTCACCATTTGACTACCGGCAAATACCTAGCTCACCCAAACAATTTTTTAAACCAAAAACTATTCTGGATTTGGAATAATAACTCTTCTGTGTAAATGAGTTTGAAGAGCAATTTTGTCTAACTCTATTTTCTTGCGATCTCTATATACTGAAAATCATCACAAAATTGGCAGTTTTTGTGCTGTGGTTTTTGCTGAGACATAATCACCTATGCTGTCACCGCCCGGTCAAAATACCCAGCCATGAGAATGTTGTTGCCTCCAATGAGATTTGGCCATTACCATTGCAACTCAACTTCTGCAAGAAAAACTAGCAACAATACCTTAACAACTTACATTCGGTGGAACTCCAAGCCCTTTCAAATTTGGAAGCAACATGCAACCTTGCCAATACCATCTTGAACAAAAAGGATTGGGACCAGATTGACCTTTTCTCTCTGACACAACACCTGGTACTACTACCAGCATTCCTTGAAGAAAACATTCCCTACAAAAACTCCTTCCATTTGATTGTAACCCCGCCAATAAACAATAAGTGACAACAAGACATGTACCTGGACAACCTCATAGGGCTGACAACCCACGTTCCCAACAATGATAATGCAATCCGACTAGCTTGTGCAGGCCTTCTCACGATCTACACAATAGCTTGCCCAATTGCAACAAACAAACCAATACCACAAGAAGATATGGTTACTCTCAGCAAACTCATTGCAGAAGCTCAATTAGAAGAAATACTCAGCTGGACATGTGACTTTTGGAGAATGCAAGTCTCACTCCCATTACAAAAAGCGATTGCCTGGACTGAGACCATTGAACCAATTGAACACATGATCAACTCTAAATCAAACACTGCTGACATTCTGGAATCGACAATTGGACGTCTCATCCACCTCAGCATGACAATCTTGTTTATTCAACATTTTTTCAGCAGGATCAGAGATGTCCACACAAAGTCAAAAAAGAAGTGATTGGCCACCATCCCTGTGATTGTCATGGACAACCTCAAGCACATGGTCTATTTCATCAAAATAGCAAAAGAAGGAATCATCATGAACCTGCTTTCCTTTCAAACACCAACTCACCTCTACCATGCCAATGCGTGCCCTGTAAGTCTAGGAGGGTACAGCCTCCAGGGATATGCCTGGTGTCTAAAACTTGGAGACAGTTTGATGTTCAGGGCATCAAACTACCTACTGGAACACATCATATCCATTATCTCACCTTGGATAGACATCATCAACCATTGCCTAAAACTAGAAGACTGCTCCCTATCAATGACCAACAACACAACCTCAGAAGGATGGCTCCAAAAAACAAACTTCAGAGAAGACAATGACAATGCCTCTACAAACTCCAAGCAACAAGCAGTATCAAAGTTGCCAGACTCCACACATGGCACCTCATGGACAATCAAATCAAGGAATACAACCAATGGTTCCTGGGTTCCGAAAATAACATGGCAGACACATTGTCATACAGATTTGATCAATCCGACTATGAATTAACACAATTTCTCTTCTCCAATTTTCCAACCAGGTTCCTGACAACTTCAACATTGCACCACTGTCAAAAGAAATTGACTCATGGCCAACCTTACTTCTTCTTTGATTACCCGTCAATGAGCAGTGGAAAAAGGAACACACAATAACCAAGCATGAGCTTGGACAAGATGGTTGGCCTACTGCACCAACATTGGACTCAGAGACAGCCTTTTCCTCACCAACTTGCCATGAGACCACCAAATCAGAATCATTGGTGCCTTGCGCCTTTGCCATGGCTCTGCGCCAATGAGAGTATTAGTTAAAAGCTGATAACCCCTTGGCTTCAGGAACAATCCAAAATACCATGCTGTGGTTTTGATCTTCCAGAAGAATGGGCATGGAAACCCCACAAAACACAACAACTCTGAGACTGGATTCCTTATAGTGATAATACCAAGGTTTCAAGAACAAGGACCCCTAAAAGAAACAACAGATGGCTCTCCTTCACTGTGTCCTATCCACCATCACCCTCAACCAAACCACTGAAACAAGAACTGCAATATCCCAACTTGCTATTGCAGGATGGTTTATCAAAATCACAACAATGCCAAACAAAACTCCTTGCTGTGGTAAACATCTCCTTCCAGAACGATAGTCAGGTTGTCAATCACTCCTCCCCACTTCTGCCTTTAGCCAACTGTGTGTCAGTAACCTTCAAATTCCAAAAGAATGATAAAAAAATCAAAACCATCACTCAATGTGAAATCAACCACAAAATATTGTGCCCTGTGAGGTCCTGGGCAAATAGTCCAACAAATTCAAGCCTACCCCAACTCTTCTAAAACATCTATCTCATACATCACTGGAATAATGATGATCGAAGCCATCCAAGATCCAGGGGTTGCCATCAGAGACATGTCACTTGGAGTCAAGAAGAATGAAGTAGGAAGACATTCAACTTGTTCAGGTGCCAATATGGCAATGTACCTTAGAAGTTGCCCCAACTACTCCATCATGCTAGTAGATTGTTGGAGAAGCACAGCTTTCCTGAATTGCATATGAACACAAGACACAAGTGGCAGAGTTTAGCAACAATATATGCTATCAATTCAGGTTTTCCAACATGTACCTGATTTGATAACAGAAAACACATCAAATCAAGCTCCATCATTGACAATGATTTATTAGAAATTGATGGTCTGAAGCATCTACATGCCAAGGGACTGGGAGCGGGATTTTCTGACAATTACTTAGATGAATTGTCCAAACCCAGTTTCCCCTTTTACCCTGTTCCCCCCTATCTTTTTCTGACAAGAGCTACATGATTTGAGTACATATCAACAACTACCTAGATATTGTATCTTCATCAGACCCATGCATCAGCATATTTTGTGCTCCATATTGGTTGGTAGACGGTCCCATTGGATATGTATCCAATGCAATACACACTCATCTATTGATGCATTTTTGAAATATTGATGACTTGGTCAGCTTGCTTGAGGCAATCAATCCTCATTTAAATGGATTCTTTGAGTATTTTCTCAATGTAGGGTTTCCTAATAATTGATATAAGTTTAGTGATATGGTTGTACTAATGCATAGATACTGATATGAATTGTACCAAAAACATTGCTGTTTTACAGTGCATTGTCCTCCGCAAATGCCATCACTTCATTGGCTCTGTCAGGAGTTAGCAAATCAGAATTGGCATTCACCACATTGACATATGCAGCTTTGGGAGTACAAGAGAGGGCAACAATGGCACAGGCCAAAGCCACTTTCTGCTCTTTAGTCATGGTCTCTTTATTCTGTCAGTGATGGCACATGATTTCCTTGTGAGTGCTGACAATGATCATTGGTGTGTCATCCATAGTATCATAAATGCCACTATCCACTGGTGTGAAAACTGAGGAGTTAGTTGTAGTAGCAGTAGCAATCAAATTGCTAATGGAGGAACGTGGATCCAATGCAATCGAGACTTGTGTGGTGGCAACTGGAGGACAAGACAAAGCTGGCATCTTCCTATTATCCTCAACAGTGCAATCAATACAATTGCTACTGCAACTCTGACATAGGCACATGGTACTATACCCCTACACCACATAGATACAAGGCTGGGTTGTCCAGCTGACAGCCAGGCACAAGGTATGTGCACACTGCACTCATTTGACCTGTACAAAATTGCTGGTAGGCTGAGCTCAGGATCCTTGAGGATACAAGATCCTGCAGGGAGCATGTTGGACCTCATAATAAGCCACCACATACTCCCCTTCTTGAGGTTGAACCCAGATCAGATCCAGGACACCTGATACAAATTGTACGAGGCCAATTTTGGCCATCTGGATCATATACCGCAACTCTACACAATCCTACAGAGTTGCATGGTAGAAGCTGGTGTTTGCTAGCAAGCTCACCCTCATTTCTCACCATAGAGTAAAGCTTAAAAATAGGCACAGCCACTTTCTTCACATCATTTCCTTTGTCTTCCCAATAGTTTACTTGCTCCCTTAACCATCTTTGGTCTTCCCCTTCCAGGCTCAAGTCACACTCCTAACTCCTGGGCTCCACCACAGACTACGACGACATTGACATTGTTTCAAAACAGATGCCACAGCTCTCGGCAATAGCATGCCAAAACATTTCCTCATCTGACATGTTTCGAGGCATATGAAGAGAATACAGCAGCTGAGGAAGTATTGGAACGAGAGTTGCCAGTAGACATAGTACTTGGGGTCATAGCTTTTTGCATCATATCTTCTTCCGACATGCTTGCAGGAATATAATCCAACCCTTCCAGGTTATTGTTATACACTTGTGCAGATGCTGCCATGCTGGATTGTCTGAATGTCAACAAACAAAGCGTGAGTTGGACTGGCTTCATGCTCAATGCAATCAACCTTGTCATGGAGATCATGCATGATATGCTGCGGTGGAGGATTCGACCGTATGCTCATCAATTGAGCAAGACAACCCACATTATGAATATTGTTACATACTGATTGGTTATTGGTAGACCACATCATAGCATCTCCTCTTTCAGCCAAGTTCTTATAGTGCATGAATGTATTTTATTGCATCATTTGATCAACATTCCAGTGTTCTTTGAGGTATGATATGGTAGTCTCTTATTCTCTACACGCTGTGCTGCTCCCAGTGTTGTTGCCATGCAAAGGGTTTGGTAGTTGTCCATCTCCAAAAAGGCATCACAGCTACACAAGCACAGAGGACATTGACCAAAAGAATATTTTTTACTGCCAATGGTACAGTTCACCACACAATTATCCCCCATTGCGGGTCAACTCCATTCTGACTGCAATGACAACAAAGCATTGCCTTCAATGTCTTCAGAGGCTTTGGAGGTTTATCAAGGAGCTCTCTGGTCTCACGACAAATGGGCTGTGGTCCTAGGTTTGTTTTCCATATTTCATATTCATTGGCTAGCTTGATGTGAGCCATTGCTGCACATACATTATCAGCCTTCACAGTTGCATTCCCAGGAGGTTTATTGATGAGTGAATGGAGGCATCTGGGATTTGGACAGCATGGATACTCTTGCCAACTAAGAGCCAAACCACCTCCCTCCAGATAAAATGATTTCTCTCACCTGGTAGCTTTAGTTTGCTCTTTAAAGTCTTAAGCCAATTCAAATCCTCTTTCATCTTTTTCTCGGCCAACTTACTGATACCTTCATGGTTGTAGTGAAGTATGACAAGTTTGTTGATCTTGCTCCTCTTCTATCTCCACTTGCCTTCAACTTGTCAACTGCTTGAATTCTCACAGTGCTGAAGTTTACCAGGCTGCTTTTTGTTGGGTATGGCGAATGATGCAAATAGAGCATCATGCATTTTATCGGTAAGTTTGGGCTTCTCTGCCTCAACTGTTTTCAGGATGAACTTGGCTTTACCCATGACCAAATTCTAGATCATTCACAGCTTCTGCATTGAATGAAGCATTGTTGGTCTTGGAATCTTTTTTTCTCATCAATGTAATCATCTGTGATCGTTTGCTGATAGTATCAATATCATCATCAGCGGCGGCAACACTTGTCTTGGCAGCAGCATTTGATGACCGATGGGTAGAGGTGACAGATGGAGGAGCTGTAGTAGAATTAGTGTGATGATAGTTCCTCTGTGCGGATGGAACAATGGTGCCACCATGAGAGACACCATCTAATTCAATGACAATGTTGGTGGGTTTTTGACTGCCACCAATGGATTGATCCAGGGCATGCTGTCGGCGCCTGGTATGTCTTAGGTTTATCTTGCCACTGTGCCCAGCATTTCCAGCACTTCGGATTGCTGCCACCCTGGCTGGCATGCAATTAAGCCACCCTCCTACATACCCATTGCCAAATTGATGACAGATGCGTTGGCTCCTGGTATCACAATATTCTGCATTGTTGCTGTCAATTCCTCTATTGGCATTTTCTTTGCTGTCATTGCCGTCATTGAAGAATGAATCCCTTTTATTCCCCCATGGTGCTATTGTCAACAATTGAGGTTGTGTACAAGGAAGATGGTACCATGCCTTTGTCTTGCTCTATTCTCTCAATTAACCAAAGCTGTTTTAGTATGAAAGATGGCAATCAAGATGAAAGAATATGCTGATGACAATGTCTTTTGCCCATATTGAATATGGATTTCGAAAAATATTTTTGACATGCACGGGAGATTTTTGATCAAACTGAGGGCAATTGAAAGGGGTAGTGGTCTGCAATACCATGAAAAAACCAATTGC
>JALLBB010000865.1:0-11223 GCA_036939735.1 Discostella stelligera
TACGTATCAAACTATATGATACTATGATACTTTTTTGCTACCTATGGACAATTACGACTTTCCAGTGCTCTTCTTCTTCTTTCTTGTAGACTCTCACTGCTCGTATTGCCACCATTACCGATGGTTGTTGATACATATTTTACATTATTTTACGGTATCGTAGAGAGATGAGCGAGAGAGTGGGTGGTGTGTGCGTGGCTGGTGCGGTGACTACTACTGGTATCGTACTACTATTGGTTGTGGTTGACCCACTGCCGAAGAGATGATGGATGATAAATAATCAACCAACTCCCAACTCCTTGGACAATAAGCGAGGATGGACGGGATGGGGACAATCTTTAGACAGGATGAAAGGAAGAACAGCTTGTTGTCGACAGCACACACTGCGCCGCATCACTTAATACTCCACGCTTGAGTGAATATGAATAATGTTTCGTAAACTCGCAGATTCCGGCGTTCGAAGAGGTTCATCCTCCTCATCGTCACCAAAAGCGGCACGATCATTTGTCAACGGCGCCGCGGATTCTCGTCATGGACCAACTCCATCGCTCCCTCCTGTGTTCATCCAGAGATTGATAATCTTGCACGAGGGGTTGATGCCGCTACCTGCATCGGAATTACAGCATCAAACCAGCCAGCGCAGGAGGAGGCCACATCCCACATCTGCATTGAGCGAAGACGCATCATTGGAAGAGCATGGAGAATTCATTTTATATTACTACAATCACTCTTTGCACTACTCGCGGGATGGGGTACGACCGCAGGAAGGTGATGAAAGTAACAAAAGCAAAAGTAATTTCATTTCTTGGGATGAAAATTCCCACTCCGATCATGCCACGGAGGATGCCGTTAGATTTGCAGGCATTTGTCGTGCATTACGCTCGCTACCTCGAGCGTTACAACCGCAGAATATTAATAGCGATGGAAACAGTAGTTATGCATCACCCGAGGACGAAGTATCAGATGCGGATGTAGTGCATCTCACTGATTCAACGTTAGTATTTGTTCCACTTGAGCTAGATGGAGATATAATCGCCATTGCGCAGATTCCTCGTGCCGTCAACAAGTTTGATCATTTCGAACGACGCGTTGGATTTGGCGCCGACCCTTCAGCAATGGCGAAATCTATGCGACACGTACACTCAGTCTTTTCATTAATGTTCGGTGGAGGCATACATCGACGATTGCTAAGAATCAAACATGTGGAGGATTCGAATGATTTGGTTGTAGATGGCATCCTCAAAAATAATAATGATACCACGCTCAAAATGAAAAATGATACAGTGCAGAAGGTAAAAACACCAAAGAGCGAAAGTTTGGATAATTCATTTACCGAAAATCTTCATCATGACAACGCAAGATGGAATATGGAGAAACTCAGTACAAGCGTCTTCGATCGGGGAAATGGGAAAGAGAATAGTTCTTCTTGCGGTGGTTATCGATATGGTGGAGTTGAAGAGCTCTTCGTTCTCCGTCGTGAACATCGTAAACTCACAGGTGAACTACAATCTAAACGGGATGCTTTGCTTGACAAAACAGCTAGCGACGATGAGCACAGTGATTGGGAATACCGTCACCTACGCTGTAGGCGGCGCATTGACAGTTTGCGGAAGATTTTACCACTTACGAAGCTGAGGGCAGATCTCATTAAATTTTATGACCAGTGGCTGTCTGAAATGCAGGGTGAGAGCGAATTAATTCAAGGGGGTGTTGGAAGTTGTTTGGTGAATATGTTACCGTCACCGATTCCTCGAGGGGAGATCAGTAGCGCGTTATCAGGCCTAACTCGTGGGCAGCACCCCCCACACATGCCAAATCCATTTGTGTACCACGCAGCCGTGGACTTTATGAAATCAATGATCTACGAAGAAGTGCCAAAGTTTCTGGGTCGTCCCGATGTTTTTCAATTGTCCGGAATGAGTTTCTTCGACCAGAATCGGTATGTCCTGTCCGAGTGCATACCCAGCAAGTACAACGATGGAAACGAAGAATTGAATTTTCCCGCTGAAACATCTTGCATGATCGTTGAATACTTCCGAAAGAACCAAAAGAAGCGCAAAGACGACAATATTAAGTATGATTCTACTCCTGAAAAGATCTCTGAGAATAACGAAAATGAAGCGCTTTTTGAAAGATCGATGTCTAATCTTTCTTCAAGAGAGGACATTTCAGTCAATTCAAACATGCAGGCATCTCCACCTCTTGCACACGGAAGGAGTATTGCCAATGGCGGTTACGTGGGGCATCCATCTCCGGTATCAGATGCTGAATATATGATTTCACTTTTTGCCCCTAAAATTAGGCAACATGTCTGGCTCCAACGCGTTCATCTCCCTCAAACACGAAGTGTTAATGCGACAGATGACGACGAAGAAATAGGAACATATGTCGCCATGTATGAACATCCAGAATTCATTTTCCTCCTATTTTTTGATTGGCCAAGTTTGGAGGGCGACTGTGTATTAACGCCCGACAACAACAAGGAAGACGACACGATTCTAACAGAGATGCACGGAAATAGCAAGCTAATGCGTTGCGTAAACCAAGACATGGTAGCTGTTCTCTGCTTCCTTGCGGACAAGGTAGCAATGTTTTGCAATGCATGCTCTCCCTACAGTATAGATGCAGCATCCAGCGAACCCATGTGTATAGGCGTGGATGGCATGGACATAATATGCATTGATTCTGCCAAAAATAGCTTTGTACTAATGAGTCAGCACGATTTATCTTCCGATGAGTTTCAACGTATAATACACAAGAGCAGCAAGGGGGATAAGAATAATTCACCATTCAAATCCATACAAAAATTGTTCAGCAATAGTCCCAAGTCGAAGGAGCGCGACACTAGGTCAAGCCCACCTCTTCCTCCGTCAAAATATTCCAACATGTTAGATTGCCGTCATAGACTTGCTGCATATTTACCGCTGGAAATCATACATGCGTTGGATGACGTGTTCAATGAGCTGAGGTGTTCATCGAATCGGAGAGAATTAAATGCTTCATTGCTGGACTCTACTCCAAAGAATGGTCATGATGATGACAATGACGACGACGATTCCAATATCTGTTTGATGTCGAGTACCAGAAAATCAAAAGAAATATGTATTTATTTGCCTCAGGGGTGGGTCTGGGGTCGTTCTTCTGGCAACATTGATTTATACATGATTCTCGACACTGACAAGTTTGCGACAATAAATGATGTACAAAAAGCTGTGGCACTGGTGCAAGAAAGATTAATACAAAATATAACTTAATCTGAAGCATTCTTTCGATCCATCTAATAAGCAACTTTTTCATTGCAACTACGTTATAGAAATCTCATTGAGATGCAAGCATGTAATGTTTAGGTTGCAACTGCAGGTGTGTGTGTACATTGCAATTTCAATTCAAGTTCTTCTGTTGCGGAAGCGATTCCACCCGCCCACGTTCTTGTACCGTTACAGTTGTTAGAGTGCTACACGTGTATCATTCACCACTTGTGCATTCTCTTATGAGATTTTCTGCAAGAGAGAGCGCCAAAAAGCTACTAATACTAATTCACTACTCAGATCCATTAACAAAGATGATCACTTTCTCATTCATCGCACGTCTGCATCATCATTATTTCCACACCTACCATCACATTACTTTCTACGCTCCACTCACTACATTTACACCTGGCATTTTCAACAATTGTAATTGTTTCCTTCCCTTTCGTATCTTGTATTCAATAGTCTTAAAATCGGATCTTCGTACTTGAGATGCCTCCTGCCGAAATTTTGTCCGTGCGTAGGATACTGTTGTTGCTGTAGCTTCTGCAACTGTCGTCGCGCTTTGGTTGTACGAAGATTGAATTGATCGATTGAAGGGCAAACGATGCCGGTGCTGGTGGTTTATTGGAGTGCCGGTACTAGCGGTATCAGCATTTTCTTCGGCGACATTCGTTCTACTAGGTGACGACGGCAATAACGACGCCGCCTGCCGATCTTTACGAATAGCCTCGCGAAGGATGGATCGATAGAGTGCTAGAACGTCCTTTTGCAAACCGGAAAGTCGTGCGCTGGGTATGGGTGGAGCCATAATTATGTTGTAAGCACGAGAGTTGCTGAATAGGGTATTATGTTGTTTTTTTTTGGAGTCGAGTCATCGTCAATCCATTTCCGTCGCATTCTCCCCCTCTCCCGCCAAAACGCAAACCCTTTGATTTTGTCCTCTCCCTCTCTCTCTTGCTTGATTGGCAGTAGATATCTACAATGATGTGTAGAGTTGAGCATAAAAAGTGGTGCAGTGGATAGTGAATAAGGAGTTACTGGTGGAGTATTACTAGCAGCTGCAGTTGGTATTGATATTATTTGTTTTACGTCACAACCCCCCTCCTTGTCACGGTGATCAAACTAGTTGAGAATGCAAACCGCACGACGCCGACGTACTACTCGAACCAAGCATTCCTCCAATTCCTCCTCACGACGGCCTACACTCAGCGCAGCATTCAGAGACAGCACTGTCATTGAAACAGCATTCCTGGTAGGCATTGTCGTAATTTTGGCAATCGTCCTTTGGATCTACCAAATTTTCATATCCTCCTTTGAGAGCTCACACCAGGGACGAGAAGGAGGAGGAATAGGAGATGGAGAAAATTCATTGGATCAAATTATTGTCGAACCGAAGCAGCCTGCTCAAACGAAAGGTCTTTTGCGTAATCTATCGAACAACGACAATATCATCACCAGCCCACAGGCAGGCGCAACAGCGGGGGGATACGACCGCTTCTCCAACATGGCACAAGAACTCGCCGCACTCGATCCCACTGAAACACTCGCAAGACTCGAACGCGAGGATCCATTCGGGACACGAACATTCGACGCGCTCCTATTGCAACAGGAAACGGAATTGGGGCGTGTACTCACCATTCAGGAGATACAACAATTATTTCCCTGTCCGACCGATGGAGATCGGATCACTTTGCCCGATGCAAGGGTGGAGCAAAAGGCACGAGATTTTAGAGATGGAAAGAAGGGGACATTTTTATTCTTTCAACACTTGAGAAAGGTATGTGGCGTCTCTCACTTTCATTCTATCTATCGAGTAATGAAACGATACTCAAAATCATTCTAATTACAATCTTAATAATATAAGGCGGGAGGTACTGATTTTTGCAGTTTGGCCGAGGAGAATCTACCGAAAAGTGCGCAGCCACCCTATTATTGCATGCCTGATATGAAATGGTCTGGCAACAAGAACGCTGGTTATTGTAAGTTCTCTTCAGTTGCTACTTCGTCCTTTCGTAGTGGAGGCTTTTTGTTGCAGCTGTTGACCAATCTATATGGTTGAATTTTGTTTCACGTAGTACACTCCTGGTCCAATGAAGAGATTATATCTCGCATGGAGGCTTCGGGTTATAGAATAGCGGGGAATGAGTGGGAGAACTTTGACGTAAGCCGGCACTTCGAACTACCAGCAGTTTTTGCGACATCCTTTCGCAAGCCACTGGATCGAGCATTAAGTCAATTTCGGTTCGAGTGCATCGAGGATAGAGGATGTCATGTCAAGGATGTGCATGTCTGGTGGGAGAAACGAAAAGATTTATGGAATATATACACCACAACGTTTGCCGATCCAAGCGAAGGAGTGGTTAAGTATTTCAAGGGCGAGTATTCCAAAGAAAGACGAAGGCTAATGGCCACGGCGATGGACACACTGTCGAAATTCAACATAGTTCTTGCAATGGAATGGTTGGCTTATGGCGCACCGCAAGTGCGGTCTATCTTGGGCTTTGACAAGGTGACCTCGTTAACTACACGAGTGAGACCTCATATTACACAAGCAAAGCGAGATGATGGACAGGATAAGAATACTTTGGGATCTGCTTCGATTGCCAAGGCTTCATGGGTTCCAAAAGATTATCTAGATGCAAAACAGTACAAGAAAATGAGCGAAGATCTTGCGTTGGATGAAATACTAACCGATGTGGCAAGACGAATGTTCTTGGAAAGACTAGTCTGTGAAGATCTGGGTGGAGGCGTCCACATCTAAATGAGACATACTTAAACGATGTCCAATAATTCAGCCATCTATCTTTTCTCCGTTGTACTGTTTGCTATTTGAGACGCGACTTCCAGTGCTACCTCCAAGTCATGCTGCAAATCATTCACGTCCTCGAGTCCTACACTCAGTCTAAGCAACCCCGAAGGACTTGTGCGCCTCTCGGGGGGCTCTATTGACGCTCTATGCTCAATCAATGTTTCCGTTCCTCCTAAACTCGTTGCTCGGCGAATTATATTAAGAGCACCCGCAACAGCCATGGCCATTTTCTCCGATTCAACCTCAAAGCTTAACATACCACCAAACATGCTCATTTGCTCTCTTGCAACAGCATATTGTGGATGAGACTTCAATCCTGGATAATGGCATTTGACCACATGCTTATGCCAATGCAAATACTCCGCGAGCTTCATTGCCGTTTGACATTGCCTCTCCACCCTAAGATGCAGTGTTCGCAATCCCCGTAGTGTCAACCAGCACTCAAGCGGCGATGCAACCGCTCCAACACTAGTTTGAACTGCCTTCAAACGTTCTGCAATCCAACGTCCGTTTACTGTAAGTGGTGAGCAAGATGCAACACCGAGAAGTACATCCGAGTGTCCACCCAAGTATTTGGTCCCAGAGTGAAGAACAACGTCAGCTCCCAAGCTCAATGGCAGTGTGATGCAAGGCGGAGCCCACGTCGAATCGACAACCGTCAGAATTTTACCTTGATCTGTTTGACTTCTTGACCTGTCCGCCGCATTGCATACTGCTTGGATGTCGGTCACATGACACAGGGGGTTCGATGGAGTCTCAATCCATACAATTAGGGTCCCATCCGATCCGTTATTCTCGTCAAGCTTTTGGTGTAATTGATTCACATTAGTCATATCTACCGAATGATACACCACTCCATGCTCACTGAACGAATTGATCAACTGGGTGGGCACTCCATGATACACATCCTTTGGTATTAGCAGCGTTACTGGTGATGTACAAGCCAAAATCAGCGATGCCACTGCTGCCATTCCTGAAGAAAAGGCAAACGTGGGAGCCATTGAACCGTGGTGACAATTGGATGCATCACCGTCAGTAAAGCTCATTTCTAGCTGACCGACGGCTTCTTCTAATAATTTTCGTGTGGGATTACACGAACGAGAGTAAATCAGACCACACTCTCCATATTCCCCACTTGGAGGTCGTTCAAATGTGGTGGCCAAGTTGATTGGCGGTGATAATGGGGAATTGGACTTATCTGATATCTCTTCGCTTCCAGAATTCATTGCAAGTCCTGCATGGGACAGTTGTGTTGCCATGGACGCTCTCCATTTCGCCGAGGTATTGCAAATGTTCCCATCAATTTTGCGGCGCAACGCATATGCAGCGCTTCCCGCGTCACTCGGTGATTGATCCCCGTCCAGTAACGATGACGATGAGCTGAGAGGTGCACGCGAGTAGAATGATAATGCAGATGCATGCTTGCTAGCGGGTGACCGTCGAGGTCGTGTGATGGCAAGAGCAAACGAAATAGTACCACTCCTCATCATGCTCGTGTTTGTAGTAGGGACTGGGTTGACGTGTTGATTACATGGCTGGCCGTGGGACATTTGAGCCAAATTGAAAATTGCACCTTGCTTGCTTGAGCTTCGCTTTCGCCGGTTCCCGCCAAAACGTCCATGGAAAAATTCTGAAAAATTGCTGAACAGAAAATAGTAACGCGAAGTGAATCGCGTTGGACAAAAGACACCATGACGTGTATCTAAACTTCTTTCGTAGGTATCGTACTCGTAGTGTAACACCTATTACTATTACCGCCTCGTCCTCCGCACCAGATCAGTCCTACTACTACCTCAATGCTACTTCGACGACCGACGGCGCTAGCGTCACGGCTACTGTTTCACACGCGGCTTCGTGACGATAAACAAAGTTGCCGATGCACCACCGGCGATAAGGGAGGTGTCACTACTACTTATACAGTCCGTCCACAGACAAAGAGTGCGAATGCCGACAATAGTACTGCTGAGGTGACAGTGACAGAACCCAGTCACCATCAATTGTACGTAGTTGCCCTCCATCAAGCCATCCCGTTCGTCGGCTTTGGAATCATGGATAATGCCATCCTAATTTTGGCTGGAGAGGCCATCGATGTATATCTTGGGGCAGCCCTGGGATTGTCCACCATGTGCGCTGCCGCAATTGGAAACATTATTTCGAATTGGGTACGTTTGGTACACACCCCTTCTCGTATTTGTCTAATGCATGACATTTTCTAATGCCGACGCATGTACGACAATGCGTCGATACAAACACAACAACCAAAAAGAGCGGTGTTGGATTGGGCACCGTAATTGAAGATGCGTTGCAAAATTCCTCTACCAAGATAAAAAGCATTCCCCCCCTGCCCAAATTAACGCACGAGCAACGGAGTCTGCGCAGTGTGAGATTGAGTGGCCAACTGGGATGTGCGGCGGGACTGACAGTTGGTTGCGTGATTGGAATGATACCACTGCTCTTTTTCCCGAACGACCATGCAAGAGTGAAAGAGAAGGAAAACGTTGATATTGAGAACACCACTACCTTGTTAGATTTGAAGGATAATCAAATTCGACAGCTGGAGAAGGAGGTGCATCATTGGAAGAAGAAACATGCGGATATTTTAGCGAAGCTGAAGGTGGTGGAGGGAGAAAAGTTTGGTGTACTAGGATCACGAGATGATTGAAACTCAGTTAGTTCCTGAGAAAATACGAGACCTACCGCGATTACACAGATGAGTTATTGATCGGCATGAACACTTCAATCAAGAGATCGCAAGACTTAATTTACGTTTATCGATACTGATAGAACATCTCGCATTGGCAGAATTCACTCGCGCGAACTCTCTCATAATATCCATCCTTTCTATCATATACGTCAACCCATCTCCGCCAGTCATCATCGCTACATCAGTATTATGCGAGCAATATGCTGGTCAGAATAGAATATCCATTCCCAAGATCACGTTCGTGATGCTCGTAAGTTTCTGTTTTGAGCAACAACCTCGTTGTAACCTCTCCATTCTCCGCCTCCATCCAACTGGACGAAGTCTTTATTGGATTTGATAACTGAGAGGCATACTTCTCAAACTCTGCTTCCATCATCCGTTCCTTCTCGTCGGCAACTAGCACTCTATTTCCCGGAACAGCCATCTGCTCACTCACAGATGAATACACAACACCATACAACTCAGCCAGCGCTTGATAATTAGTATCATCGGGATGCATGTTGTTTTCTGGATGTTCCGTATAATCCATACAATTTCCCAAATCAGCATTGTAAAAGTTTTCATCCACGTGTCCCAACCCCAGTCCATGCCCTAGCTCATGACACATGGTGTACTGTTTTTGGGCCGCATCTGTGCCCTCCAAATAATAATCATTCATCTTGGCCAAACTAGTGACAATGTAATTATCCTGTAGTAATATCTGATTGACGCCACGCCAATCCGTCGGGCCGTAGTCACCGTTGCACACCTTCATAGCGCGACGGACGGCCTGGCAGTCGGGATCGTAGGCGGACATGGCCCGGATGGAGAGAGTGACGGCGTCGGGAGTACCATTGTTCCAGTCTGAAACGGCCGTTCTTAGGTACTGATCCCAGTCGCTCCCCGAATCTAGATTATTCAATACTGTGAGGGATAGACCATTGCCCTCTGCGTTGCCATTGAGCGGGATCCATTTGGAATTCTTGCCCACGGAACCCACGGAGGGATCATGCTCAGGATAGCCCGGAAGCCATGTGGCAGGATCGAGGCTATCGCTCACTTGTTTTCCAAACACCGCAACGTACACAATAAATGTGATCCCCGCCATTAAGATCACAACGAGCATGCGCAATGCGAAGTGAAGTGTCCTGCCCCGGCAAGAATTGTTCAAGGAAGTCGACGACAACGGAGTTGTAGTGCTAGCACCATCTCTTTGAGCAAGGCCCAGTTGTGGTGGATCAGTGGTAGTGTACGCGGTGGTGGAAGAAACAGGAGGAGGAACCGACAAGGCAAGGTCCGCCGAGGCGCGTTCGGCACGTTCCAAGCTCGCTGCTAATTCGGCATCCTGTAACTCTTGCTCCAGTCGACGTGCCAGGGCTTCATCATCTCGCAGAAACAGAGTGCTGGATTGGTGAAAGCTATTCCGAGGAGAAGCCCCGGGCGATCCTCGAGGAGATGATCGTATCGATGATCTTGTGGAGGAGGGTAGTGCCGGCGGTGCCGATGCTAATCCGTGCCTTGCAGGTGATTCGAGCTGCCGTAAATGTGATTCATATAAAGAAAGGACATTATTGTGTTGGCTCTCGAGAGAGCGCTTGGTGGATTGTGAAGTTATCCGGGCAGATTCGGGACAGGATCCACTGTTTGTCCGTTTGTGCCTGCTGGGGGAGGAAGGGCCGTCCTCGTTCGTCGATTGCATACTGTCGCTGTAGCTTCTTGACGCTGGATGAGGACGTGATCCATAATTGTTCGTGCTCAGTATTGCTCCAGACACCGCGCCCCGAGTCGACGATAATCTATCATTGTTGTCGCCACGGATTCCCGCCGAAGACGATGAGTAATGCATTCCGCCTCGACTTGATTGCAATACTGACGACCGCGTCGCCGACAATTCTGCCTCGATTTGGAACTGTGTCTGGAGTGCTCGAGCGAGCTCTTCGTCTCGCTCCACGAAGGGAATCATTCTCAATTTCGCCCGTTCTTCAACAAACAATTAAAATTTCAACAGCTAACTGGTCGATGTCGACGCTTGCTAAGACGACTTGCTGCTATGTATTGGATTCCTACCAGTGTGGATTCGTTCTTGCATGAGTCATAATATCAAATTTTTCATTATCTCTTTTATCTATGCCTACATGCATGACTTCATCTATTCATCTTCTCTCTCGTTTTCTCACCTCTCTTCACAAAAAAATCGTGCGCGAGGTGATCGTGGCTTCTTGAGCGGTAGAGAGGGCGTTGTGTGAAAAAAGGTATCGTACGTAAAGACTAAAGACAGATGTCTCTCCTCACATATTTGTTTCGGGGAAAGGAAAAATTTTAAATTTTTGATTTTTTGTTTTTTGATTTTTTTGGCATTTTTTGGCCAATTCTCATTATTGACAAGACCATGGTTTTGTCCGTCCGTCTGTCCAGTAAAATACATATCTTTGCAACAATGAGGATGGGGGAAATTGAGTTTTTCTTAAAATTATTTCGTA
>JALLBB010000866.1:0-11213 GCA_036939735.1 Discostella stelligera
TACGTAAATTATCTATCACAGAATCGCCAAATGATGGAAACAACAGGGTCTTGCACGAGAAGTCGAGAATAAGGGTACCCAGTGGAGGTGGGTTTTTAATGCCTGTATTGAGTACAAACATACAGTAAGAGACAGTAAGGTAGCTCTTTCAAATTTCAAAAGCTGACGGAATTTGGGACTCTAAGGTTTTCATACTTTTTCTGTTTTTATCCTCAATTTTGGTCAGAATTAGGGGCCATTGGGGCCCTAAATCTGACCAAAAAGGAGATACTAGAGATCCGGATCGCTGTCACAGATCTTCCACAACCTCGATCAAGCTATCACCAAGAAGGATCACACCATGACGTCGTTCCCAGCGGAGCAGCAGCAACAGCCGCAGCCAATGGCAACAGTGATCCAGGCAATCAGCTCACCATTCGAAAATTTACCGCCGGCTTCTAAGTCAGCATCATCCCTCGCACCGACTGGCAGAGGGGGCTTGGCGGTAGCGCCGTCGGAAGCGTCGGCTTCGCAGCAACAACAGCCACAGCAGCAGCAGCTTCCTGAGGCGCCGTCGGCATCAACCTCGTCGAGCAACAACTCCGGCACTTCCACAGAACAACTAGCCGCATCTTCATCATCATCGTCATCCGTAGCTATTACTGCTGCTTCCATCGCCGCCGCCGCCGCATTGGAAGCTCGAAAACGACGAGAAAAGGCAGCATTGGAATTCACATCGAGGGAGGATGTACGGCGAATGAGATTTCTGGCATTGCTTTGCGGGAGGGGGGCGCCGGCCTTGGTGCGCGCGCCTGGTGCATCAGCAGTAGCAGCAGTATCAGGGGGCGATGAAACGGGGGGAAAAGAAGCATTTTTTCGTCGTCTGAGGGAGCGCAGTGGTAGCGTGGGTGGGATGGGCACGATGATGCTGGAACAGCGCAATGCTGCTGATGCTGCTGCTGCTGTTGATTTTGGGGGCAAGAGAGGTGAGACGAGCATTAACATCAACCACACGATCAGTAGTGTGACCATGGTAGATACTTCTAAGACCCTTGGAAAGGGTGTCAACACCACACTGTCGCCGACAACTACTTCTGCCGCAGCAATATTGAGGACATCATCTTCCTCCAATTCAAACTCCGAAATAATCGGATATCAACATCACCAGCCAATGAACTATCAACCAACCACACCCTCTAATCTATCCCGTCGTTTACTACACAAATGCGGCGTGGGATATCTCGATGAATCATTACCTCTACTATTATCGGCCATGTCCGATCGTTTCCTCGCCACGATACTAGTTCAGGCTATGGCATGTCGGGATCGGCGACTCGAGGGATACAGGGCTTTAGTGAAAGAACGACATCGAAGATCCATACATCGGAAGCGTGTATTGAAAGAACGACGTAGGAGGAATAAAAGGTTGGATGAGGAGATGACCAAGCGTAGAAAATTGGCAGAGGAGGCAATTCGTGAGGCGAAGGACTTAAAACCAGTGTCGTCATCGTCCTCCAAGAGTGGTGTCATTGGTTCCGGAGTGGTGGCCAGAACTACCATGATGGAGAAGGATCCGATTTTTCGACTAAGTGAAAATGATATCGAGGCTGTTAAAGAGTACAAGAAGCATACTATGGATTTGGATGCCGAGGAGGAATATTACAATTCTTTCAATAATGGTGGCGGGGGGGCGGGTGAAGTCGCCGAGGGGGGTGATGGTGGCAAGGTTATAAGTATGGATGATCATGACGATGACGAATACGATGGCTTCAGTGATGATGATGGCGATGAGGAGGATGAACTCGACGATGATGATGAATTGGATAGGATGGTCGAGGATGTGACACAATATGATCTCAAGTTACGAGACTTGGTCCGTCCGTTAAGCGCTTGGGGATTCGATATAACAAGTAAACTGGGATTGTTGGGTAAATCCGGTGTCAATGGTGTGGATAGTGAGGATGACGAGTCCGAAGATGATGGTAATGCTGATGGTGACAATGCCAATGCCGTCGATAGTAGAGGCCGAGTGGGTGGGGATACATTCGATGACGAGGACGATGAGGATATTGACGAGGGAATCAACTCTGAAGATGATGATGCCACCACTGGTGATGAAGGTGGAGGAGCACGAGGCAGAGGTGGGGGTACAAAGAGGAAAAGGCCAGCAGCGTCAGCTTCTCCTCCCAAGAAAAAAGCCAAGACAAAGAAAACGGCTGTTGCTGGTGAGGGCGAGAGATCCAAACAGGCTGCAAATAGTGGAGATGGATCTTATACCACCAAAAAGACGGCCGCCGCGAAGAAGATACCGTTAGCGTAGGTTAGCGTGATTGGCTTTGGTCACTCTCTCTGGAGATAACGAGAGTGATGATAGGGAAGGCACAGGGAGTGACATGAAATTTCTGTATGATGCTTTCCTAGATAATAGATCATTTTTCATTTGGAGATAGTTTCCACACTAGAGATACATAAGCTTCTTGTAGTGCCTCACCAGCATAATATTGAGAATGGTGTCCGATAATCTTTCACTTTTATCACTGTGAGAGAGGTGTACCTTCTTCAATAGACCGACCTCAGAGAGTCCGACATCGTTCAGACAGAGAGTAGGAGGTGACTCAAACATTTAGATAGACACAACATCATGACTTGTGTGTTATTTTTCTTCTCGGGAGATTTTGTTATTTTTTTACGCTGTAGGCGAAGAAGCAGTCTTCCTCCTCCCTCTCGAAGAAGAGATGATAACATCTAGATCTAGTAGTCACGATTCGACGTCAAATATTACTACTTTCAACTCAATTATGAGCAACAACATGACCTTGATGATTGCGAGTTGCAGTAGCAGTATTTTACTGCAGATTTGCCCAACATCAAAATCCGATAATGGCGTTTTCCCCCCTATCCTCCGATTCGCATTCTCACAGAGATGATGGAGACGGTGAGCCATACGAATTTCGACCTAGCAAATGTTCCACTATCTCCGTCGCCGAGCCTTTCCTGTCGCTGACAGACTCGGCACAAAGCCCTAATGGTGGAGTGGGCAATTCTTACAGCCGAATAACAGCACTTGATGAATGTCCGGGTCCGGATGACAAATGCCTGTCTCTGCTATTGGATGAATCATTCCTCTTCGATGATTTCGGGGGGGAGATTAATTCGGCTCAAACTCGTCGCGGAAACACTGCTGGTGTCGGTTTCGCATCACCAACTCACTCAACGCATCCGCTGCAATCCCCGCAGTCGCAGCTATCCTCACCGCAGACTATAGTACTGAACCAGCAACAAAGGATTATGCAAGAATACATACGCCAAGTCAGTCAGCTCCATATGCAACAAATCTACCTGCAACAAAAACAACAACGGATGATTATGCTCCAACAACAGCAGCAGCAGCTATTGACCATGCAGCTACGCAAGCAAAAGTGTTGTGATCAAGACAAGCACAAGAATCGGCACCTGCAGCAGCAGCAGCAACAACAAGAACAACAGCAGCAGCAAATGATGTTTCATCAACAGCAACTGCTGTTGTTTCATCAACACCAACATTCGGCCTTGACGGAGATGCACAATAATCTACTATTTCCGCATCAAATGGGCAGCGACAAGAGTAATCATGTTCGGGCTAATCAAGATCAGTGGCAGAAGTTACCTGGAAAACCGCATATCAGCAACTTCGATTATGACGGTCATCGGATTAATCCAAGTCTGGTACACTCCAGTGCAAGTAAACAAGGGCAACATGAAAGTAAGGCATTAATGTCGCACAATGTACCAACATATTCCCTTCTTACAATGCAGTCAACAACCGCGGCGTCAGCAACGGATATCAGTTCATCTGATGCATGCAGAAGCGGATGTTCGAACGTTGTCAGTATTACTTCCGCGCTTGCTGAGGAGCAAATCAAGTGCGATGCTTCCAATCACCATCGTGACGACGACACCGTAGCTCCGCCACACGTTTTGTCTACCAAGCGTGATTGTCATAACAGCGGTGGCGGAGTTCACGATGACACTGAACGCGATGCAAAACGGAGAAATGTCGGACCGATGCCTCAAGCTCAACAAGATAGTGCAGATACCGTTCCTCGTTGTCAACACGATTTGAGGGTTGAAACGGAGGAAGATGTTGTACCAAGAAAGAAAAAGAAGGAACTCAATCAGCTCGGGATAGGGGGAGCGGATCAAGGGCGAGGAGATACTCAGCACCTTTCGCCGTCATCATTCGTCGATATCAAATGCAATCCAAACTTCACAGAAAGCAACTTTAGATACGTCCAAGTCGTCGGCGGTGGGGACTTGAAGTGTCCATTTCGTTTGAAGAACGATGATGATGATGACTGCCAGAGTATGAACAGCAGCTCCTTATCAAGCTAAGAAGGAGCTGTGGCATCCTCCTTCTCCTCAAGAACATTACCTTGTCCAAAAGCGATGACTGCATCCGCATCTCGCCTTCAAGACTATCTCGACACTCTCCTGGTCTCCCGTGGCTACCGTCCCAAGAAGCTATGCGCGATTGCACTGGGATACCGTCCTCATCCACCCACACCTCTTCAGGTGGCCTCATTCGGGTATGCCGTGTGCTCGATAACAACGAAAGCTGCGCTCCGATCCAACAAAAATAAACACTGTGAGGGAGAAGCAGCGCGACTGTCGGCACTCCTCCGCGCGGGGCTAAGTCCCAACCCGACGAATAAGTTTAGCGAGTCACCCTTCTTTGTAGCATGCAAGCATGGCTCGTATCCATTAGTCGAGGCATTTATTGATGCCGGTGCCGAAGTTTGCGTAGCTGATGGATTTGGACGCACACCACTCCATTTTGCGGCATGGGTTGTTCCCCCAAGTATGAAATCAATACGTTTATTGCTGGAAACGAGGAGGAAGAGTGGCAATAATAAGTCTGACAGTGACAAGGATGGTAATGATGATAATGCTCGACTTCTTTACGTGTCGGATGTGCATGGAAAGACAGCTTTGGACTATGTAGGAGAGATACATCATGGAATGTGGATAGAGTTTTTGGAGAGGGTCAAGGATGATTTTTGGCCTATCCAAGAACATGGCAGTGGTATCGAAGCGGGGGTGGAATACTGCCCCCGTCCAAGATGGAAGTCGAGGGGTAATGCAGAGAATAGTGGTAGTTCTTCAGCGTTGGATCACGACAATGATATTCCCGATCCAAAGGACGCACTTTCTTTGGAGTTGGCGGATAAGGTGTCAAATGGACACATGATGCCACAGGAAGCAAGGAGGCAGCTACAATATCAGCAACAGCAACAACCACCAGAGAGTTCATGACGGAGCAAGATCAATACCAAAACGTACATACTTTTAGAATCAATATCAACGTACTGAATAGAGCAGAATCAATACTAGACACGGTTTTGGTAGAAGCCACTACTCAGCATGACAAAATGGTCAATAGCGATCTCGCTCCACGGCGGCAAAACATTACCAACGTGATGACGAAGAGGAGTAAGAGAAAGTTTCATGGAACGTGCAATACATGTGGCAGTACTGGCCACAAGGCATTGGACTGCGATAAAAATCCAATTCAAGATGGAGATGTGCAACCAGCGCTTTCCGTTGCGGCCCTACCATTGGGCATATCTCCATCAAGTCGACTACATCATGTACGAGACAATGCATCCTTTTCCTCTCGTCGACATGGTCCGACATCATGGATTTCCATTACCATTACTGAGGGAAAGTATAGACAAGTGCGTAAAATGACTGCTGCAGTCGGGCATCCCACTCTTCGACTTGTCAGGGTCAGAATTGGAACAATCACATTGGATGGAATGAAAGAAGGAGAAGTGAGAATGCTTCTTCAAACAGAAGATGCAATTACTACGTAAAACAAGACTTCGCTTCGTCATCTCAAAATCGTCGTCGGTCTCCTTTTGTTGTTGTTGCTTGGAAACATCACTGATGACGAATACGGCAAATAATATCTACCTGCTGTATCATGGTAGAGAGAGTGGAAAAAACTGAGGTATCTACTAGTACTACTTGCACTCGTACGACATGTCGCGTAGGTAGGTCGTAGTGTACTAGGTAGGTACCTACCTCTCTAGCGAGGTAGATAGCACCACATCATGCATGGTTTGTCACTGCAACTGCATCATACTATCAACTCTATTATTATGACGCCGACTTCACTCGTCTTCATTATCATCATCTATCCACCGCTAATAGTGTCGTTTCACTTGGCAGCTGTCAATACGCCAAGTCGATCTTGCTGCCATCATTGCCCTCCTCCGAGCCTCGTTCCTACTACTCAGCGGCATTGGCATCGGCGGGTTGTTGTGGGAGGCGCGACGCCGGCATCCATAATAGCAACAGTAGTATTCCTCCACTACGACGACTTTATCGAGTTGGACTTGATAAATAATGATATTGCTGATGAGCCGACTACAAATATTATTAAGAACACGTGGTCGTCTAGCAGTAGTCCACCACCATCATCATTGCCCTTGTCATCATCATTGTTTCCGCGGCTGCAACAAACTCTCGAGTCATCGCCAATCTCCTATTCGGCTAGAATCACCCACAACTTACTGCAACAATTTTCAGACGCGGGCTTCGTGGATGATAACGATATCATACAATTTGCAAGGGGGTTTATTGTGCGGGAAGAAGAGTTGTCTCGGATATTCATTCATGACTTTGGATGGAACGCATTGGATGCTCATCGTGCTAGAGTGGGAATTGTTGCTCTGGTCAGGGAGGAGGAACTGGTAATCTTACGGGGGGCAAATAATGAAATGATACGGCAGGATCCAGAAATGATGGAGGTGCAACCAACAGCGCTGAACAGCGGAGGTCGTCGTATTGAGATGGAAGTAACGACTACTACGAAAGATATTATTATGATGCCTCCGAGAGAATTGAGAATCAGTCTCGTCGGCAATGGCAATAATTTTGACGACGACTCCATCAAACCCATGCTCTGGAAATCCGTCCTCGTCAACGATAGAGCAAAAAAGCGCAGAGCCAGAAATCGCAAGACCTCCTCCAGTCACGTTCAGAATGGTAACGACAAGAACAGCTACAATTATGGTCTCCTCCAAGCAACGTCCGGCGACGACACTGATCGTCAGGTGTATGCTACCTTGTATCATGAGCTTGACAGCTTTTGGTCCTACATGACCATTCCACAGACTTCAGCAGTATCCGACGCAACAATTCGAGATCAGACAGCGAAAGTGTACTTGACACACGCCCGATTATTCTTGGGCTGGGTAGTTGATGCTCGCGGTGTAGTACTGAATGAAAGTAACCAGCTTGACGAGGTGCTCAAAGAGGGAAGCGATGAGCAAGAAAGACAAATCACATCGTCATTGGTGCATTCATTAAGTGGTATTTCATTATCCCCAACAACAAATATAGCAAGCAACGTTCGGAAACAAGTGTGGATGAACGTTCTGGAACGGGCGACGTCCTCGTTTTCCACCGAGGGAGGCAAGGCGGAGACTCTCAGGCACTGCTTTTCTCTTTGTGACATTTTCCCCAATTCGCAAACTGAATCAGCTTCGCCCGTGTTACAATATATACTATGGCTTCGTGCGGAGCGAGGGATATCACCTAATTATGAAGCAAACATGTATGCCTTCTGTCGTTTGTTTACCTTATTGGATTTATCAAATTTTCATTTCCATCTAACTGTCATCATCATCATCTGTTTTATACCCTACCTCCTGTATTCTATGTTTCCAAGCTTGCGAGGAATCATTAAACTTGTTAAGTTTCGATTTTCTGATGAAATATCTTCGCAGATCTTATCCAGCCAAGGGAGTGATACGGATCACAAATACAATGCCGTGTCCTTACGGTCGACGCCGCTGGATAATCTACCGATTGTGCAAGAGCTGCGCAAGCTCCATCGTGAGGCAGGAAACAAGGGCAAGAAGGCGCCAAGATCGAGTGACGAAGGAAAGAAATGGCTTGATTGGTCAGATTATCTCAAGGTTATTCAACTTTTGAAATCTGATTTGACGGAGATGATCGACACGTTCGATGGACAATTACGTGTGAATGACGAGGATGTGCCTTATGCTGAAACAACACCTATGGAACAGCCAACGACAACTCTTGCAAGAGAAAAATCTCTGGATTTTCGAAGGAGGGAGATTGCAAAAACATATCAGTATTACTTGATCCTGTCCTTCTTTGCGCGGGTTCCTGATAGACAACGCACGTTTCGAGAGCTGGAGATTGGTCGGAATTTCTTCAAAGTGGAAGATGATGAGAGTGGCAGTAGTATGTGGGTAATCAAACACACTGCCGAAGACTATAAGACTGGATCAACGTATGGAGAGCGGCCTCCACTTCCTCTTACAGCAGCGCTTACTCAAGAGATTGATGATTTTCTTGAACGTTGGAGACCAGCGCTCCTTCGTCAAACTTCTGACGACTCCGCCATTAGTCATAGTAGACAGTTGTCATATGTGTTCCTCCAACCTCGCACTGGCAATCCCCTAACAGCGAATTCGGTCTATCAAATAGTATCACGATGCTGTTACAAATACAAACAAAAAAAGACAAACCCACATCTCTTGAGAGACATGATTGTGACACACGTGAGGAAGAATGCCGACGCAAGCGAAAAGGAATTGGAGGCCCTTGCGCTTTTCATGGGTCACTCAATGACGATGCAACGGGATAGCTATGATCGACGAACACTGGTGCAGAAAGTTTCGCCAGCTATCAAGCTGATGCAGAATATGAATGATTTTAGCTCATAGATCAGTACAGGTATGTACTGCATGTTCGACCTCCATAAGATGGTGATGGCGACAAAGCTAGGGTTCAAGGATCTTTACCATGTCCGCTATCGCACATCATCATTAGTTCTCTATGCGGAGCCATGTGGGAACAAACATATATAGCACATCACAAGTACTATCGGTTATTACCATCGGTGAAATTTATTAATGCGCTGACATGCCCACTGCTCCCTTGAATGCCTCATCCAATACCTCACAAAGAGTGGGATGGGTATGCACCATCATACTCAACTCCTGCACTGTCGTTCCAGCTGCCACTGCATTGGCACACTCCTGAATCAAATCAGCCGCATGAATTCCAATAATGTGCACAGCCACGACCTTTCCAGTTTCCTTATTATACAACACCTTGGCCATACCATTCCCCTCCAGCTCGGCGAGGGCCTTGGAATTGGCACGGAAGCTACCCTGCGATTTGCCAAGAGTCCACCCTTCCTTCGCAGCGCGCTCGATTGCTTGTTCCTCCGTAGGTCCAACCATGGCAATTTCGGGATGTGTGAAGCAGGCAGCAGGGATGGCATCGTGGTTCACCGCGTGCTCCCTTCCGCAAATGTTTTCAATGGCGCTGATCCCCTGGGCAGATGCGGCATGGGCAAGCATCATCTTGCCGTTGGCGTCTCCGATGCAGTAAACGTTGGGCACGACTTCTCCACCTTCGCCGTGCTTCGTCAACACGCGCATTTTATCGTCGACTGCAATGAAGCCACGTTGGGTCTCGATTCCGACATCCTCGAGACCCATGTTGGCAGTGTTGGGCACACGACCTGTGGCAACCATGGCAGCGTCCACTTCGAGAGTTTCCACATGCTCCCTACGACAACATCAAATATCAGATAAAAGGTCGTTTAGTGCACTAGACGAAATAAGGTACCATGCGAATCAAAGCTTTAAGGATGATAAAACTCACTTGGTCTTGGCATCAATCATCTTAATGGTCACCGGCTTGACGCCGGGAATTCCAGGCGTAACCTCGCTAGCGAACACACCCGTCCTGTAATCGATCGGCCGTTCCCGGATCAATAACCTCTCCGCCTGCTTGGCGATTTCTCTATCGAACGTGGGCATGATATTGGGCAATGCCTCGATGAAGGTGACCTCGCTTCCTAGGGCGGTGTATACATCCGAGAATTCAAGACCAATGTATCCCGAGCCGATGATGGCAACCCATTCCGGTACAGATTTGAGTTCCAGGGCACCGTCGGAAGTGTAGACGGTTTGTTCGTCGACGGTCACCCCGGGAGGAACAAAGGGAATGGAGCCAGGGGCCAGGATGATATCCTATCGCGGTTGGATTTTTCACATCAGAAATAACAGAGTTACGCACGAAATGAGATTGAGAGTCGGCGGTCGTTCAAGCCAAGTAGTTTGATCATACTATGCTCTCGTCAGTGCAAACATCGAGGAAATCATCTATAGAAATATACATGTACTCATTTCTTTCCCTCCAGTATTGAAAACTGGATAATCACCAATTGAAACGAAACGGTAGATTGACTCACCTTGGCGGTCCAGATCTTGCCCGAACTCTCGTCCTTGACCTCATGTGGCTTTCCCGTCAGCACTCCCCTCCCATCGACGATATCCACGCCCAACGCCACCAAACTTCCCTCCAAGTTGCTCTTGACGCGATTGGCCAGCTGCTTGGCGTGGTTGGCCACTCCCTGGCGGTCGTACTTGACTTCCCCCTCGACGGTGATGCCGAATTCGCTAAGATGAGCCGAGGCCTGCATTTCCCGAACGCGTCCCGACGCCGCCAGCAGAGCCTTGGAGGGGACGCAGCCTCGATTGACGCAGGTCCCGCCCACGTCCTTGCCGCTGAAGACGGCCGTGGTTAATTCCTGAGCGCGCGAGTGCAGCGCCGCGCCGTGTCCGCCCACGCCGCAGCCCACGATGATCACGTCGAAGTCGTAGTTGCCGCATTTCGAAGCATCGAGAGAGGTTGCTGTTGCTGTTGCTGTGGATGCGGCACTATTAGAACGAAGCAGAGTGTTGGTGTTGGCAGTGGTGGGCGCAAAGGCCGAGACGGTGGCCGCGAGGAGAGTGCTGCTAGCGAAGAAGAATTTCATGGTGCTACCTCTAGTAGAGTTTCTTTTTGGAGAGCTAGTACTAGTAGATATTGTAATAATATCCCAAGTGATTGTGAAGAAGAAGTGACAAGTAGTAGTAGTGACCTTCTCTCTCTCTCTCTCACTTGCTTTTGTCGTCGTATTACTCGAACAATGGATTTGGAGCCAACTCCGAAACGGCTTTATCCGCCTCGATCGATCGTCGCAGCTTCACCATCCAGCGCGCTGACACAAGTGACGTCATCGTCGACTTGCTACTCTCTCTCGCTCTCTCCCCTCTCCCACCGAGGGGCAGAAACAATACGATACTATCGATGTGGATACTTACAGGATACCGTACGTTTGAGTGGTTTGGATGCCCTCTCCTGGCCGGGAAAAATCGAAT
>JALLBB010000867.1:0-11191 GCA_036939735.1 Discostella stelligera
CCTCGCCACCCCAGCGTGCGAAGCAATTTCGCATCACGATCAATGAACTCACCTAATTCGTTTGGCACAGACTGGGCCAGGTCAACTGCTCGCTTCTTTGGAGTCGTGACGGACGACATATTGAAGGGGGCGGATCGTTTGACGGGCGCAGCGATGGACTGGGCATATGAAGTGGTGATGGGATGATGGTGATGGAAAGGGGGTGGCGACAGAGCAGGAGGTGGAGAGGTAGGGGCTGATGCAGTAGTAGAGACTGAAGCAGTATTAGAGCCTAGCGTTATCAATCCGCTACCTAACCAGAAATTGCTCCCGCCGACACGTCATTCCGAACGGTAGCCATGTTCCCGACACCAGGTTGCCAAGGCGGCATACTCCTCAGCAGAGTAGGCGACGTGATCAGAGACGAGGGGGCAGTTGGTGTTGCATTGCCCTTTTGTGTGCCACGCAAGGCAAACTGGCTTGGACGAATTATTCTTTGAAGGTGGAAGGGCAGGCAATTCCCCATTTTCAATCTTCCTCCGAATGTTTCTGGTCTTGATCGAGCTGTGGCGGTAGGTGCCAAACAAAGCAGTGTTGAAGTGGGTGTTCTCTGCCCGATCCAATGCGGTATTCCCCGAGCGAGCGGTGCCGCCACCGCCTCCCCCGGTGCCGCCACCGCCTCCCCCGGCAGATGAGCGGCCGGCAGGCGTGGCAACGGTGAGGCCGCTGACCACGGTGCTGGCGATGGATCCCGACCCCGCCGTCGAACCAGTCACAACCGACATTGCATCGTCAGGGCGATGAAGGGCCATGAAGGATGTCAAATTGTACTTGTTGACAAAGACGTCGGTGATGATGGGTTCCCATTGCTTCTGCTCTTGGATGCAGTTAACAATGTCGGCGGGGTCTGGGAAAGTGACAATGGGATAATTGTGATCCAGTTGAGTGAAGTAACGGGTAAGTTTCAAAGAAAGCCATTGCAAATGAAATACTCCCTTAAGGGGCCGCAGACGAGGCACGTAGGTGGAGTAGTTTTGCCAGTTGGGATCGAAGGCTTTCATGATATCGTGGTGGGTAGCCAAGAAGTTGGTGAGTGGGTGGCCAACAGGGAGGACCGCACGGTAGACAGCCTGCATTCGGCGAATTGCACGGATGGAATCCTCGGGACCCGGGATATTGACTTTCATCTTCAACAAAATTTGTGCATCCGCCAGGGAAGGAGCCGCTCCCCCGCTCTGCACAAAACCGATTTGACGACTGATGCCTTGCTCCGCCTCCACGTCCGAATCAGTGAATAGGAAGGCGTTCCCCATGGACCCCGATTCGAGGGCGTCCGGGTTGATCATCGACCATCGAAGGGAGGTCAGTTCAGTGAGCAGGTAGAGGTTGGGGGTGTACTTCTCGTACACAGCACCCATGGCGATGAGCTCGTTAGTTACCTTCCCTTGGAAAATACCCAATCGATCCTTGGCAGTGGCTTTAGCCATCGCTGCCCACAGCGGTGGGAGGTCCGCCTCCGCCGCTGCTCCACAGTACTTGAGAAGGCGCTGAAAATTTTCAGGGCCCAGCCAACTTTCGACGGTAGCGTTGTCCTTGCGTAGCTTGTCCGCCTGAGCTTGTGCTTGTTCCGCCGCGCGTTGCTGTTGGCCAGCCACAATGGTATCAACCAAGGGGGTCAGATTGATCCCCCCCCCACCACTACCCGTACTCAAAGCAGGAAGATGATGGTGCAGGATGGCAGCGGCATGATTGAGGAGCGGCACATGACGTGCCGGTGGAGTTGGCAAGACGACTTCGACAGGTGAGCTCCCACCAGCAGCAGTAATGGTGAGGGCCACTTGGCAAAAATGGGTAAGGGGCATGCACGTTGCTTCCATACCATCAGCAGTAATAACAGGGTGGATTGTTTCAAAATAATACCGGGGGGTGACTCCATCGGGTTGAGACAAGAACAAGCCAGCATATTTGTTGGGTATGGGCACGGTATACCGAGTCCTAACATCCACAGTATCCGGGTCTCCAGCGGCAAAAGGGCCCAATGTGGTCAAGGCTGCATCGGCAGCAAGTCGGCCTCCGATATTTGCGACGGTCGCGACGGTGATTTGTGGTGCCAAGTTAAACCACTGATTTGGAATTTCGACTAACAAGCCTTGTCCTAGGATGAGCTCTCCATCATAGGCAAATAGCTTATTATCGGTAGCGGCGTGGGCTTGAACTCCCATGGCCTGGTCGCGTCGAAAAGGGAGGAAATATGGTCGGAGCTTGCCATCTGCGAATAATAAAAGGGCAATAGGTAAATGTTGGTTCGCGGCTGCAGCGATGCGATGACGAACGGCATCAGGAGTGTCCCCTGGGGCTACCCCAGGGGTAATTCGGAAGGACGATAAATAATCGTCATAATTGCCGTTGACGACGAAGGGATCTTTCGATGCATCGTTGAATAGGGCTGAGAAGGTCGTGGCCGTGGGGGCGGGCACGGGGAGCGCAGGAAGAGCGTGGGCCATTGCTGCTGAGTGATGGCTGGACGGGTTGCCGAGCACGGGGTAATTAATAATCTATGTCCGTCGGCATCGCTGGCGACGGAACCTATTAATTCGATTGCTTCGATGCTGGGCTGAACGACGAAGTGAGAGGAGCGAGCATCGATGGTCGATGTGGTTGCTCTCTCTCCACCACGTCGTCGTATTCAGGCCTATCGCGCGAAGCAACACGTGCTTCAACCTGTCTGAGACGTACGATCGTCTCGGACTTAAGCACCTTCAAGTCCCCTGCACTCCGACCAACACCGGTGGTGTCGCCACCTTAGTTGGTCTCCACTTGCTCCCTTTCCCCTAGGCATATATTGGCTACACGTGGAATTAGTTACACGTGGAGTCTTGGCATAAAAGGGTGACTTTACTAGGAAATGCCGCACCTTTGTGCCCCGGTATGGCTCAAGTGTCCCGAAAGCAGTTGAGCCATGATCCGCCAAATGCCAAAAGAAGGGTGGGAAGAGGAGGGTGGGCAAAACAGAAAATAAAAATATAGTGAGAAAAATCGAACGAAAATAAGGAAGGAGGTTCATTGGGATCGTTGTGGGACCAGATGGTTTGGAATCAATGTGTACGTTCCAGCGGACAGCATCTGTCGAGCATAATCTTTCATCAGCGGGTATGCCTGGACATGAAGATAACGTAGCATTTCATCTGAGCGCCAACGTCCAATGAGCCGAATAACGTCGGGATCAACTTTAGCCAGAAGAAGGGCGGTAGCGCCGGCAGCTCGAAGGCAGCGTGCGGACACATCGTCTGGAAGGAACCCCAAGGAAGGACCTAGTTGGGCAACAGCGTCACGGATACAGGCAGTGAGGAGGGAAGCCGTGACTGTAGTAGCTGTGTTGAAAACCCGAGCTAATGGTGTGTTGCTCGGCGCCAAGTGTTGGCGGAGGTAGAGGACTCGACGGATGATTGCTTGAACTGGACATAGGTAGGGATCACCACTGCATGCGAGGCCAATGACTTTGCCTCGCACTCCATTCTTCTGGTTGGTAAATGTAAGGGAGGCAAACCGTGCCTGCCGTACTTGCTCGATAGGGGCTGTCGAGAGGTTGACCCGTGTATCCCCAATAAAAAGTTGGACATCCTCAAAGCGAAATGGAGTTTTGTTGTTGTCAGTGTATTCTCCAGGTCGCAGTAAGTAGAAGAAGGCAATGATGATCATGTCTGCTGTGGCACCTAAGGTAGGATCCGGTGATGATTGTGCAAGGAAGGCAATGCGACGAATGACCTGTATTGGGATGGGCTTGACACGGTCGGGAGCAGGGTCGCAGGCCTTCCAAGCCTTAAGGGTGCGCTGGATGCGGAAGTCGATGGTGTGTGCAGAATTTAGGCGTGGGTCGTTGGCCCCCACTTGTAGGAACGTCTGGCCAACATGCCGTACGTAATCTTCAGCCGATCGAGACCGGACGGGATTGCCGCTGGCTGCAAGTTCTCCGATATGAACTCGGTGGGCGAAGACTTGTAGGAAAGGTACTTTGTCTTGGAAGGCTTGGAGAAAGGGATCGAGGCCCAAGTCATGGGTGAACTTGACCCATTTGCTCCAGGCAGTGGCGGCGCTGGATGCACGTCCTGGAGAGACTCCCTGCAGGACGGTTTCGTGAGCAGTGCGGATATCACAGCTGAAACGATGGGCTTTGACGGGGTCCAGCGTTGACATCCAACGGTCTGTGGTAAATAATCGGAAAGAGAACTGATGAGGTGAGACCATGGTTTATCAAATTGTCGGGAGAGGGCATCTGCAATGTGATTCGATGAGCCTGAAATGTAGTCAAATCGTGGGACGTAGCGGTGTATGCGTTGGTGAATCCCAAAAAGACGGAGGAGGTAGGCAGGAGGCTTGTCGGAGGTGGTACTTCCCTTGCATTCCCAAAATGTAGTGCTGAGGTTGTCACCCTTGGATAAAATGGTGCGCTCGCGGATGTCGAAGCAGTTGGAAAGTGCATCCAGATGTAGAAGACCTCCGGCAAGCTCCAGGTCCAAGTTGGTATGGTTCCTCGGGGGTTGTCATCAGTAACAAGGCGATCAACGATGTGTTGAGGCCACTGGAAGCGCCAAGCTAAGGGCAGGGTGTTGACATAACCAGATCGTGGTGTGATGGAGGCGCTTGGGAACCATATTCCACCTGCTCCCATGCCCGATGCATCGTGATGTCCCTCTGCAACTGGAAGTAGAGGAATCAGCTCCGCAATGCGCGTGGGGCGAGTTGAGATGTGTTGTTGCATCCATCGAAAATCATCCAAGGCATCATGAACCCCTTTGTGGAGGGCAACTCGACCACCTTGTTTTTTGGAGAGTGCATTTTGCATGGTGCTGAAGATGTTGCGTGCACCGGGGAGAGCTAGTGCCATTGACCGAAGTTCCCCAAGAATGGCATGCCACTTCTTGAGGCTTGTGCGATGTTGGTAGCATGGCACTGATTCTAAAATCTCTGCAAGGCGATCAATATGATGTGATGGGAGGTGAATTGTTAGATTTTTGGTATCAATAATCCAACCCAAAATTAATTTGATGGTACCCCAAGAACAGTCCCCCTCCAGTAGCTTCTTCATTGACACAGGCTCACGTCGCTCTGGTGGATCAGATGGCTCAAGCGGCCGGAAGACATCATCCACAGCATGTAGGAGGATACGTCGCACTCGCTGAAGGTTATCAAGTTGCGGAGGAGGCGGTGTAGGTGTTTGGGCGCTTCGTTGGGCAGCCCCAACAAAGTCATCAACGAAGACATCAGTGTATGAAAGTGGTTGTCCAGACGCAGGGAGGCATGGGTCACGGGCAATTGGTGGCAGTGTGGACATATCGGAGGGCAGCGCTGGCGGGGTGGCTTGTATTTGTTGGGCCAGATCGTCCAGGTGGTGAGGAAGAGGGTGAGCAATCCGATGTAGGCGCATGTTGGCTAGGTCGGCAATAGTTTCAGTAGCTGTGGAGAAGATGGGGGGACTGTTTGTCCAGCCCATTGGGAGGACCAAGGGGAAGGCAATCAATGGCTCTGCACCTGGCGGAGTTGGGAAGACAACGCCGAGCTTGGGAATGTCATTGACGTTGACAGCAATTCGGTAGAAACCATCACTGATGTCTAGCTTGATGAGATGGACAGGACCCAGGGCGGGGTCAGCAAGAAGGATTTCCCGGAGGATGCGGTCGAGGGCATGCCCAAATTGCATGGCCTCCATGGCGGCAAGGGGTAGTGTGTCAGCATTGACCCCCCACCAGCTGTAGTCACAAATCCAGCGGGGTCGACGCTCTCGCTGGGGGACCACACCTGGGGGGGAGACACGTAGGCCTGGTAGATGTTGAACAGCAGCATAAGGAAGGATGATCCATTGACCTTTGTTGATCATGTCAATGAATTCTTCATGAAGGAAGTCCACATACTCGTGGCATGATTTGTGCGGGCCCCGGCGGAGGGCGCGCTGAACTTGGTGACGAGTCCATGGTGGCGTGGAGAACTTGACTGGCGCACCGTGGTGCTTGTAGAGGTGCAGCAGACGGCGGGCAGGATGGAGCACATTGTTAAGCGAAGCAAAATCGCCTCGAGGGCGACGGTGTGTGACGAGACCCCGCCACCCCAGCTGTTGAAGCAATTTTACATCACGATCAATGAACTCACCTATGTCAGTTGGCACAGACTGGGCCAGGTCAATAGCAGCCTTTTTGGGTGTCACGGAGGGCGACAGTTCGAAGGGTGCAGAACGTTTGACGGGCGCAGAGATAGACTGGGCACATGGTGGTGGTGAAAGTAGATTGTGATGTAAACGGGGTGGCAACAGAGCATAGGTTGTAGAGGGGGACTCGTTAACACATGTGGAAGTTAGCGTTACTGGCCTACCTAAACAACAATTGTTCCCGCCGAACCGTCACAAAGAAGCATAGCCATGCTCGCGACACCAAGTGACCAAGGCTGCGTACTCCTCGACTGAGTAGGCAGTGTGGTCGGTGGTGTGGGGGCATAGAGAATTGCACTGGCCCTTGGTATGCCAGGCCAGGCAGACAGGTTTGGAGGCATTAACTTTGGATGGTGGGAGCGGAGGCAACTCATTGCGAGCAATCTTATCACGGAGGTGCTTGGACTTGATGGTGCTGGCTTTGTAGGTGCCAAATAAAGTAGTATTGAAGTGGGTATTTTCCACACGCTCCCCAGTACTATTGCGGCCTCCAGGTCGAGATCCACCACCAACTGTTGAGGCACTATCCCCCCCCAGGTTCCTGGTGCTGGCACCAGTACTAGGTTGGGACATCCCGCTCACAACACTGGCGGCAGAGCTCGGCAAACCGGAGGTGGACGCAGTAATAACAGAAGGGGCCCCGCGGCCATGTACACCCATGAAGGCTCAAATATCATACCGGGAGGCAAAAACATCAGTAAGATTGGGCTCCCATTGACGCTGCTCTTGGATGGAGTCGACGATGGCATTGGGATCAGGGCATGTGACCACTGCAAAATTTTGATCAAGCTGGGTGAAGTACTTGGACAATTTTAGGGAGAGCCATTGCAAATGGAAGACCCCCTTGAGGCTGCGAAGCTCTGGAACGTAGGTTGCATAATTTTGCCAATTGGGGTCAAAGGCCCGCATGACATCATAATGTAGTCCAAGGAAGTTGGTGAGAGGGTGTCCGACTGGGAGGACTGCACGATAGACAGCTTGCATACGGCGGAGGGCGCGGATAGAATCATCAGGGCCCGGTAGGTTAACTTTGCTTTTCAATAGAGAGCTTGCATCCGCCAGGGAGGGGGCCGCCCCTCCGCTTTGAACAAGCCCAATCTGTCGACTGATACCCTGCTCGGCCTCCACATCCGAGTCAGTAAATAAGAATGCATTTGCCATGCACCCCGAATCAAGAGCATCCGGGTTAATCATAGTCCAACGGAGGGCTGTGACTTCAGTGAGTAAATACAAGTTGGGCATATACTTCTCGTATATGGCACCCATAGCCACAAGCTTGTTGGCCACCTTCCCCTGGAAGATGCCCAACCGGTCCTTTGCATTTGCCTTGGCCAGTGCAGACCACAAGAGTGGGAGGTCCGCCTCCAATGCCACCCCACAATACCTCAACAACCGCCGAAAATTTTCAGGGCCCAGCCAACTCTCCACGGTGGTGTTTTCCTTCTGTAACTTGTCTGCTCTGGCCTGTGCTTGTTCCTGTTGTCGCTGTTGCTGACCAGCAACAATAGTATTGACCAGTGGCTGAAGATTGACCCCCCCTGCAGTGACACCGGCAGACAGGGCAGGGAGATGGTGGTGAAGGATCGTAGAAGCTTGGGTTAACAAGGGAACATGGCGAGGTGGTGCAACTGGTGGTATGACGCTGATGGGAGAGCCAGCATTGGGAGCAGAGTGAGTGATGGCAATCTGGCAGAATGCAGTAAGTGGCATACATGTATGCCCCATTCCATCAGCTTCAATAGCAGGAAGAATAGTCTCAAAGTAGTAGCGTGGTGTGACCCCATCGGGTTGTGACAGGAAGAGGCCTACATATTTGTTGGGGATAACTACCACTGACCGAGTGCGAACTTCCAGGGTGTCGGCATCACCAGCATTAAATGGTCCCAGAAGCTGTAGGTTTGCATTCCCCCCCAACAAGCCTTGGATATTTGCAACTGTGGCAACGGTGGTATTTGGGACCAGACTAAACCACTGATTGGGAATTTCCACGAGACTGCCCTGGCCTTGGATTAACTCCCCATCGAAGGCAAATAACTTATTATCAGTAGGTGGGTGTGGTGGTACACCAACAGCTTGGTCGCGACGAAAGGGTAGGAAGTAGGGACGAAGGAGGCCATTAACTAGTAGGAGCAGGGCAATAGGCAAGCGCTGGTTTGAGGCAGCAGCAATACCTTGGCGGACGGCGTCGGGCGTATCCGGAGCGACACCAGCAATAATATTGAAGGATGACAAGTAGGCATCATAGGTGCCATTGACAAGGAAGGGGTCATTAGACACGTCGTTGAAAAGGGCAGAGAAAGAAGTGGCCATAGCTGGCGCAGGAAGAGTGAGTGCCATTGCTGCAAGGGATGGCGGGCGGTATGCTGAGCGTAGTTAAACTAATTATTTTGCCGTTGGCATTAGTAGGCTGGCGACGGGTTCAATTAATTCGATTGCTTCGACGCTGGGCTGAAATACGAAGTGAGAGCATGCTTCGTCGAGTTGGTCGATGTGGTTGCTCTGTGTCGCTTCGTCGTCACTTTCAGCCCTATCGCACGAATCTGTTGTGCTTCAACATGTCTTAAGATGTGCAAATCATCTGAGACATAAGCACCTTCAAGTCCCCTGCTGCGCTACGACCAACATCGGTAGGTATCTACCTTCTGCTTCCCGATAACCAGAAACCCATGTGGAAACTACCTGAAACTACTTACTTGAGAAGTTGTCATTTATGTCATTTGAGATTTTAGGGATGGCATACTAAACATCAAAATTCATAGAATGCTAATATTGCCATTAATCACTCTGAGTACCTCAAACGAATGATCTTATTGCAAGGAGCATGGAAAAATAGTTTTATTCTCAGAATCCCAATATTTTTTGAGTTATGGGCAATCGTAATTCAATCCTGAGTGTGGCAGTTTTAATTGACTCGTTCATTTTGAAGAAATGCACCAAATTCCACCTATATTGGTCTTTTTTGACTCCTTCCAGTTGGTTTCAAGGGGAGAAAAGTACCTTTTATGAAAGATCTCATTCTCCTCTTTTCATTAATGTATTTACCTCTCCATGTTACTATGTTTTTTGGGTTGAAAATTAATCAGAGAGCACTCGGCTGGCCGTCTCATTGCTATGCTGCACTATCTCTCATCTCTCAAGAGAGCTCTAGCACCTGTCCCATTGCTGTGCACTATCTCTCATCTCTCTTGAGAGTGCACTAGCAGTGGTGTTTATTGCTCTTGGCATGAATATTCAACTATGTCCTCATTTAAAAGTTCATTCAAGAACCCGGCCCTGCCACTGCAACTGTGGCAAGCAATTATTCAAAGTGAAACACTCTTGTCATGACAATGATGGAAACTAATTTCTATGCATGGAGTGCAGAATCCATTCAGCGGATTATGACTCAGTATTTGATCACATTTGGACAGATGACAATTCTTTGTACATGCATCATTGTGGTGAGAGAGCACCCAGAGACATTGGAATACAATTTAGTGACTATGTAAGCTGAAAAGTTTGCCAATGATGCAGCTGCATGCAATTCAGAGGCGCAAGAATTGAAAAATGCACCTGCTTCTGCACTGTGAATCAATCATGGACAGAAGCGGAAAATTCTTGTATTCAGGTGAGCAATTGTTCAATCAAATGTACAGATTTTGCAACATTCACGTGCTCAAGAAGACAAAACCAGGTAAAACTGTTGTCATCAAATCAAGTTTTGCACTCAACATTCCCCTTCAGCCTGATTCTTTGAAATGTGTGATTTCAACTGAGTCTGAGTTGAAGCAAGGGGAAGTATTGAGGTATGCAGGAGGCAAGGAAGCACACAGTAAGTGCTTGGCAAAAAAATTGACCAATCTTGGCACAATAGTCGGGCAATGCGGTGTTATCAATAGCGACAAGGCTATCAAAAAATTGGGATGCAAATGATGTTTGTGTCAGCAATGAGTGAGACAAACCGTTTTAAATTAGTTGATAAGTCAGTGAAAAAAAGAAAGAAAAAGCAGCAGTTTGGTGAACTTGCTCCCAAAGTAGCAGTAAAACTTGAGGAACATGATCAAAATTTGACAAGCTGACTGTGAAAGAGCTAGTGGCTCTATTATTTATTGTTTTTGGCAAGAGCATATCTGGATCCAGTCTTTGAAAAGTTGACTATGTGACGAAGTTGAGAAAACAGATGGAAGATAGCATTGCAAATTATGATGTTTTCATTGCGTTGCATCGAACATCCACTGCTGATGGAGATGAAGAAGCTGATGCAATATCAATTCAGGATGCAGTGGGGCACTTGATGGTAATGAAATGATGGCAAGTGATGAGTAATGAGGCTGTATGCTCAAGTTAATAATATCCTCTAATGGATAGTTCTTGATAATGATACTTAATTTGATCGATTGTATTAGTTGTGGGCATGATTACCATGCAATTTCATGGCTTTCACATGTAATGGCTGTCCGTTGTCAAATTCGTAATTCAGATCATCCCTTAAAATGGACATTTCTTAGAATGTCAACTACTCTACTATCCCACCCAACTTTTAGGTGATAAATAGGAAGTCCTTCATAGACTTGAGTATATTTTCTTACTTATTTCTCAAATTATTTTTTGTACCATGGGCATTGTTTGCTAGTTGCTCTTGCAAGAGCAAGACAGAAATGAATTCACTGCTAAGTTTCAGGTAACAACTAGTACCCAAGAAAGTGGGTCTCAACAAACTAGCAAAAATTACTATAAAATTAGCAGAATGTACGCAAAGGTAGCCAATCCACACCACACACCACCCATCACCCATGATGGTCCATTGTGCATGGACCTAAATTTTGCAATATTGAATATGATTACATCGTCATATCCATGTCTCAGTTTGAACCATGATAAATAATATCACTAGCTTTACATATTTGCATAATATGCAGTCAAATTAGGGCTTGGCAAAGTTGGGCTTCAAAACTTGCAAGTGAAGAATCAAATTTTGCTGAGAAAAAAGTCTATCAATAATGGTCTGTTGGCAGCATTTTTTTGCAGATAAAC
>JALLBB010000868.1:0-11202 GCA_036939735.1 Discostella stelligera
GGCCCACTATAGTTTACTGTCTGACTTAGTGGGCCGCTTAATTTTAGTCAGTCCTCGTAGACCCATAAGATGTACTTTAAAATTTCTGTTATCTCTATCTAAGAACTAGTACACATTATAGTTTGAAAAAACTAACTTTAATAGTAATTATTTTTCCCTCAAGACGGTCCAAAAATTAATCCACTCAGAGTGTGTTCCGCTATCAACCAAAATCGGGAGCGAAGTGCTGTACGCTACTCAGGCGTGCCATAACTAGCCAATGCTGATGCTATCAATCACCAAATGCGGTAATGATGCCAAGGTTGATGAGTTTGTGAGTGCTGGGTTCTAGCACTGGAGCGACATAGATCACTGCCAAGGTTGATGAGTTGATGAGTTCTGGGATTAGCACGTATGTGTATGTCTCCAGAGTCCAGAGTGACACAGATCACTGGAATCCCACCCACTCATCACAACCCACCTCTGGTCGCCTGTGAAAGACATTGCTTTTCCAGTGCTACTACTACTACTGTTACTCTGCTACCGGCTATCCTGCTGGTGTCAAGTGTCAAGCTGATGCTGTGGCCTTGTTCAAGAACGGATAACGGAGCCCGAGCGAGGTGGTAGGTGTGCGCGCTTGCCTGTCCATCACCCCAAAGATTACGTATCTTGAAACTTTGGCTGGGCCTACGTACTTATTTTCTATTTTCATTTTTCCCCTAGCACAACTTTCTCGAACGCGCACCACCATCACCATGATGTTCTCGTCTCTCCTAGCGCGACAGCCTCGCACAATCGCCACTGCCCCTACGGCGCTGATAGCACGAGCAACTAAACATGGAACCCTCGTGAGGCAGATTTCCAGTACCACTAGGGCGTCTGCATCGCCATCGCCATCGCCATCGAAGGCATTGTCGTCGTCATTCTCCTCATTCTCCGCCTCCCTCCTCGTCACCACCGCTGCCGCCACCGCCACTTACCTGTATGTCACTGGCAGTACTGTCAACGTTGCAGATGTTCCGTTAGTGCACTGCTCCGCGGCTCCATTGGGGGGAGAGCCAGTCATGCTTTCCCCGTCCAAGGAGCCGGCAACTGGGATATTGTTCCCGCGATTGTGTAATGGAATGACTCTGGTTGGTTGTGGCGTGCGTGTCAAGTGGGGTTTCGTGAAGGTAAGTTTGCGACGTGGGTATCTATTATATACAGATACAATGTTCTGAGTCCTTGCCACTCGGTACAGGTTTACGCTGTCGGTACCTACGTCGACCCCTTGGCAATGTCAATGGTCAAAAGTCAGGGGGAAGCTGAGGTAAAGAAAGCATTGCTGGATCCAAACTACCCGAGAACCATTCGTATTGTTATGAATAGGGATCTATCTATTGAAAAATATACATCCGCCATTATCGAAGCTCTTGAACCCCGCATGCATGGCGAACAGCTCGAGTCTCTTGACGAATTCAAAAAGCTAAATCCTCCTGTGGATCTAATTCAGGGTGCCGAAATGGAAATGACGATTCGCGGAGATGTTCTTCTATACAAGAATGCAGTGGGGGGGCTTGGGCAGATTAAGAGTGCTGTGTTTACAAAGGCCATGTGTGACGTGTTTTATGGGGAGGGAGCAGTCAGTCCCACTCATTTGGAGAGCGTTATGTCAGGCGTGAAGAATTTGTGACTTCTCATTGCTTACGATCAAAAAGTTCTGTCATCAATGTAGACGATGGTTCCTCCATATAACGACTTTATTTTACGGTCCTAATCACACAAATAATATGCTTCCCTTTTATGCACCGCTAAATGAATTATTTGCCGTGACCTCCAATTTTACTCTTCATTTTCTGGGCAAAATCACACGCAATTTGGAAAAATTGCTGCAGTACACACACCCAGCAAATTCTTGTCCTTCTCCTCATCTTCTTTTTCGTGTTCCGCATCTTTTTCCTCCCTAGTCTCAAATTCATCTCCTTCCTGAGCTGGAGAAGTTGTTGGATGTTCTTCGTTACCATACATCGTATTATCGTCCTGTTCACACGATGCATTCTCATCCACATCGTTCTCACCCATTTCGTTCTGCTTTTGTCCCCTGGTAAGGTAGGCTCGAACAGATTCAAACGCAAATATTCCCACTGCCATGACGAAGAATAGGAGCGTTGCCACATCCATTATAAGACATGCGACAGTAACAATCAGCATGATAAAGACATCTAGTCTTGCAATGTTGAATTGGGGAGGCAGCTTGTCACGGGTAGAGTTAGGCAAGCACGTGGTAAACATGGCCGCTATCGAGCGCCACTGAATGAAGGAGCACACTGTGGCTATAGTATTGCCTGAAATGGCACTCAGCGGTATAAAATCAATGACTGGATAACCCCAAGTGATGAAAGCAAGCACAAGTACGCCGGTCAAAAAGGTGCTGAGGCATGACGTGCCGAATGTCCTATCTGCAAGGACTGACATGCTAACGACTCCAGAGCCGCCCATGCCACCCATCAAAGCACTAACAATATTTGCACCACCCTGGCCAAATAGAACGAGGAAGCCAGGTCCTTGGGATTTGTCGAGAAGATCAACAACATTGAGCGCGATGGCAGTTTCAGTGAATTGAGTCGCAAAGAGCGCGGAGCCATATCCAAGGATAAGCTTCCAGCTTTCCCAAGACGCAAGCGACGGCATTGAGTATTCGGAAGAGAAGATTGTTTCCCATGGTGTTTCAACCTAGATTGACATCGGATGAATAAGTAATCATGTTCGTCCATAAGTACCAATCAGTAGAGAACATTCTGAATAAACAGTAACTGTGGCTGAGACTCACACGAGAACCGCCATAGTCTCCAATCAGCGGAGTTCCAGCACCAAACATTCTTACTATCCCGAATTCCATACCGACGACAACTAGAACGCTCACAAGTGTAGCTGGCAAACACTTTGTAATCTTTGGCAAGAACATGCTGATGATAAATGCGGTTGCAACTTCACCAACAAAAAGACCTAGATCAAGAGTAGGAGAGATCCATTCGAGGTTAACTCCAAAGTAGGATACGAGGGCTGCATTCCATGAAATCTCCACTGCTGGGGCAGTCCCATCGACGGCCCATCCATTATCCAAGTCTTCCTCCGACAATGGAAAAGCTTTGGCGTATCGGAACTGCAGTGCCAAGATCAAGAGAGCCATGGCATTCACCATTCCCACGACGACAACTGCGGGGAATGCCGAAACTAGCCGTCCGAGTCCGACAAATGCCGCAATGAGCTGCAATGCACCAGCGAATATGATCACATACGGAACAAACATGATTCCCGATTCCTCGACGACAGTATCGGTCCGAACCAACCTATACAACAACAACGCCGAGAGTCCGCTTGCGCTCGTTATCATACCAGGTCGTCCTCCAATAACCGCAGTTATAATGTTGGTAATCCAAGCACTTTGCAACGCTGCCGAGGGGGGTAGTCCGGCGATCAACGCGTAACTAACACTATCTGGAATAAGCGCTAACGCAACGATGACACTACTGATGAATTGATCGGCATTGGACACCGTCCAATCACCCAATCGGGAACAGATATCGTAGGGACGCTTGGCGCACGTGGGTACACAGAGACAGCTGAGATCGGCACGCAAGGATTCCACTTTACGATTTTCAGCGAGCATTAATTCGTCGTATTCATCGGCTCCATAGCCAAATTCGTCGTCATGAAAGTCAGTTGGGAATTCATGGCCTTTTTTGTATTTATTGGAGGCGCCAAAGGGGCTGATTTCGATGCCACCTGATTGATCGTCGAGCTCATCTTCCAGCGACCCGGACATGTTGTATGCTGGAGAATCGTTTTTCATCCTTGCATGGATATTCTATCGTCGATGGAGAATGGAAAGCAATTGGATGCTTGAACGGGGCAGAACCACTCAGCGTGAAAATAGACTATTATTATCTCGTGACAAACTACTACTACTATCATCCCTCTCTAGAGGTAAACCTCTCTCTCTACCTAGCTCTAGAGTAGAGATGACCCTCGCGTTTATTGATCGGAACGGAACCCTCATGTTGGCAGCAAAACGCTTTGGGCGATTTCTCGAACGGTCCGCCGGCCATAACGAATTCCACCGGATGTACGGTTTCGTTCGACGACGGCCAGACGGACAGACCAGTCAACCAGCGACTCTGATGATCGCTTTAGGAGCTCTGTGACTGTGAATAGCTGTTGAATCAACAACCCGGAGGAAACGCTGTCCGACCAAGGCTGTCGAGTCACCACCTCTACTACCCACCAAACTCCGTCATGGCGCTCCGAATGATTTACGATAAGGCGATGGGTTTCGCCGCCAAACAGTACCGCACGGTGCTTGGCAATCAGCTTGCCCAATATGGTGAGTGTTTCGTTATAGCGGCGGCGGGGTGTGCGGTGTGCGGCTGTGGGATGACAAAAATGTCTCGACTTCGACGACGCGAATCCATACAATGTGTGCACGCGGGGGGAGGGAGGGGTTGGCGAGCACGAGTCGACGGGAAGAAGCGTTGCCCTGACCACTTTCTGCAACCCTGTCGATTGAAAATGCGTAGAAAGAATCTGCAGCGCATCAGGATCAGGGTCTCGAATAGGTAGATTCATTGTTCATTGCGCACGTTTTCGTTGGTCGTTAGAAATCTATGAATTTGTGTGGGGGTCTCGGATCACATACGACTTTTTTTCAAGGGGGGTTCGATGGATATCATGGTCTCAAAGTGCTACTTTTTATTCTATTTTTCACATGTCATACTTGTCTGTGGTGAACTACAATGTTACTCAGGCCTTCGTTACGAGGATCTTCTCAACGAAGATCAGAAGGAGGTGAAAGAGGCGCTCCAACATGCCGATCCGGAAGTACTCACCGCTCGCACTCGTCGCCTAAAGCGTGCCATCGACCTGAGCTTCAAGAGAAAGAGCTTGCAACATTACGCCCCCGATATGGAGTTGGATATCTTCAAAAGAGAAATCTACCCTGATATTGAGAAGATTAGAGCACGGGACAATGAGTATGCTCAACTCAATGCGCACAAATCGCAGTAGGACAATTACTACTCGGTAGATTGCGGGTTAGTTTTTACAAATGTATTGATAAGAGAGTAGCGTGAAAAATTTACTCAAATATATATGTTTCGCTAAGTGCATTAAGAGGGGCTTCCCAAACCAGTGAGAAAGAGTGGGAGAGGAGTCAAATCGGATCAATCTACTGCGTGCGAATATTGCACATAGGTAGATCAAAAATACAACTTCACTTCGAGGAGAGAAATTTAGCCACGGTCTCATATGTCAAAAAGCCAATGGCGGAAGCAGGAATGGCTCTGACGAGTTTGAGTGAAAACCCTCTGTACAAGCCATGCACTACACGACCACCTGATTCGTCAACAAGGACCTTTGCAGTTGCAAAAATACCTTTTCCCGCCCCTGTCTGAATGCGTGTTTTAATAAGATCGAAGGGGTATCCCACACCCCATGCAGTCGTTGCAGCAAATGCCCCTGCAAGCATAGGTATTGCAATGTCGTCTTCGGGCGCTTTCAATTTATCATTTGATGTATTCCGATACTCGGTCAACTCAGTTTTGGCATACTCATAAGAAGCAAACCAGACTCCGTGAGGTACACCATCTCGAAGCAATGTTGCTCCCAAACCCTTCCACGCACCAGCTGAAGAAAAAATGCCGCGACATACGTTAATTGTTGCAGATGTGGCACTTTCTCCTACTACTTGCTGAGTAACTTTCACCAATTCAACCTGAAGCCGAATAAACGAAACAGAATCAGAGGATCAACGTGGAAAATGGTGTTCTATATGGTATCCATGGAAGACCGATAGAGAAAAGTGAGAACAATCCTTACCGGTGACATGACAAATGATTGCAATACGCCCCCCGTACACCCTCCGACGAAAACACCCGTTAATACATGTTTACCATCGGTTGAACCATTAGATTCACTCCACCTCTTCCCATAGCCATACCCAGTCATGAGTAGGGCATTTTGAATAGGAACAGCCCCAATCATGGCAGAACTTCCCCTCCATAGCGAGGTGACTCCAAAATTGGAAACCATCCCACGAAATATGTTTACACTAACCACTCCAGAACTCGGTGTTGTGACTTTCTCCACCCCCAGTGCTGACTCCTGGATGATTGCCTTGGCTTGCATACGAGTAAGAATGGTGTCGATTGGTTGGCATGCCAGGACGGAAACGCCACCGGAGACCCATCCGGAAACGAAGTCTACCCAGGCCAAGTCAGACATTTGTCTTGTATCTAGCGAGAGGAGGTCCCTTGTCACTTGCAGATGACGAAACTGTTGGGAATTAGACTATATAAAATGCAACCATGAAATTTGTAGGCTTGGAGTTGGAGATGCTAACAATTCGATCCTGTTGCCCACTGCCCACTAATAATATTCACCTCACCATCAACAACAACAATCCATCATGATATCCTCTCGAAAGAGAGAGATTTTTTATTGCTTCCGCAGTCTCGTCGGCAGCTGCCAACCCACCTTCCCGCCAAAAAGTTGATTGCTTTGGTTGTGGCGGGAAGGGCTTGCTGCCATCAAAAACAACATTCAACATCACATCATGAATCATGAACCTTGTACTTCTTCTCTCCTCGGCCTTGGCAACATCATCTACGGCTGCCTATATTTCTATTGTCACCGGTGCTAGTGGTTTCGTGGGAAGACATGTAGTGCACTCGCTACTGCAACAGCACTACCGTGATCCAACGAATGACGTTTCATCAGAGCTAGAGCCATCAACAATCATCTGCCTCGTTCGTCAAGAGAAAGTTCAATACGAACAATCGTTTTGGAATGCACACGGAAATGAATTCCGAAAATCCTCTCACAATACTAACAAGGATATAAATATTAAGGTGTTGCCCTACGATATGTGCGACAACGGTGTAACATTGAACGATGCAATGGAGGCCGCAATCAAGGGGAGATCGTCTGCTTGTTCCATCTGCATTTACCACATTGCATCGGTGTTTGGACCCACTCCAGACCCGATACTAACTGCGAACGCAAATGTACAATCATCAGAAGATGTTATAAGGACACTCGACAAATTTTATGATCGCCATCCGAACTCGAAGCTTAGGGTGGTACTGACATCGTCAATGGCCGCGGTACGGGCCACTGACCAAACACCTCTGAATGGGAAATATTACACTCATCGCGATTGGAACACTCTCAGCGAGCTCAACCCCAACAATTGGGGCTCATGCTACCAGTGGTCCAAGGCAGAGTCTGAACGTAGAGCGCGGGAGATGGTGAGAGAGTGCAATGAAAGGTATGCGAAGAAGGATGGCACCCATAGAGAAATCACAATGATAGCACTCTGTCCGAGCTTTGTCTTTGGCCCACCATGTCCGATACCGACCGAAATTATGGAAGATCCACCCAATACCATGGCTGGAGGCGGCAGCTCTTCTTATTCGCTGACGCTTATCGGTCAATGGCTCCGCGGCGACTCTCCCGTGCAAAGTCGTCTCTGTGCCGATGTGCGAGATGTGGCAAGGGCACATTTGGTCGCGGGCACAATGACAAATCTGTCGCGGTCGGACGACGATAGAAGATACATACTTTCGTCGGAAGTGCGGCTGAGTTCAGAGGCTACTGCTGAAGCGTTAATGCGGGGAGTGATACGGGCGCAGGAGAAACGAGGAGCATCGCGCAATGACATTATTGATATTAGTAGGATATCGTTCGACAAACAGTTCACGGGAGGCGCCATTGCAATTGGAACGAGAGAAACGGATGCCTCAGATCGATTGGAGAGAGAGCTGGGCATTGTCTTTCGATCAGTCGAGGAAACTATGCAAGATACGGCCGAGGCTTTGATACTACACAGAGAACAAAGGTATAATAATTAACACATCATAACTCTTCATCTGACACATTCACCTCTTCAGTCGCCTCGTCCTCTTCATACTCCTCCACAATAAACGGAACATAATACCATTCGATGACTCCGCCAACATTTGAGCAGGGAGTTGTTTGGAGTTGATGTCCACTCCATAGTTGTAGCGACTTCCTTCCATTTGGATATCGTTCGACATCGTCATACTCCCAAGGATCCCACGGCTCCTCTTCATCCTCGTCTTGTACCCATGCACTCTCGTCGGCATCCCCTCGACCAAACACACCAAGACAGAGATGTTGATGAACTACCTTCTCTTTCTTCTCTAGCTGTCTTGCCATGTGTAGAGGCAACGATGCGTGTATGGCTCCTCGAGGAGCAATTGTACCATTCCCGAACGAGAATAATTGATGCCACTTGGTAGAGCATGGGTAAACATTCATATATCCACCAGGCTGGGTGCGTTCTGACTCTACATCTAGGTAACGACCCCGTCTTGGGCTGTCGCCTATTTTGATCTCACAACTGGGGCCTTTTTGGGAGTATACACCAGGAATCATTTCAAGCTCACCGGTAGCATTCCGCTTCAATTCTCCATCTGAACTACACGGGCCGATATCCCATCTATTAAATCCTTCAATCTCTTCGATGATGACAGCGCCCGTCTCCCATCCTGGTGAGAGTGTAGGTGGCACATCGTCTTTGAAACATGGTTGTAGCCCAACAGCATTGCCTTCCTTCGCTAGACCCAAGCACAGCGGCGTATCGTCCAGCAATGTCTCCTTCGCCACAATAAGAACCCCCTCTCCTTGAAATTCCCAATCCTCTAGAGGCAATTCGATATCCGTTCCATTGTTCTGTTTAGTCGATTCCGCCTCACGTTTCAGCCTTTCTTCATCCTTTTGTCTTCTTAAATCTATATAATCTTTAATGAGAGGTTCCACGTTGTCATCGAACTTTCGAGCAAATAAATCCCCAGATAACTCGAGCACAGGAAGATAGTCGACCGTCATGGTGGTTGGACTGCGGCCGCAATGATCAGGGTTTTTCATGATGCATTTCCTTTGGTCTCTACCTCCCGTGGCCTCATTTTCCCATCTCTTGATCATAATGAAAATGCAAAGCGAAAAGGAGGGATGCGAATCAGGGAACGAACGAGATACGAATCAAACGCACACATCGATAAAGATGAAGTGTAACACTACCTCTAACTCACATCGAATTGCAAGTGTAAAAAGTTATCATTGTGCAAAGTGGCGCAAAAGTGCGTATTTCTAAGCACAGTACCAAAGAATGCCTCATCAGCCACAACGACATGTTCAATGTACTTGAGATAGTACTCCACAAAGCTCTCCTTCGGGGGTGAGGCGAGGTACCATGCGAATTCGCGCGATATCGTGAACCATTGTGAAGAGGTGTAGATATCAATGCCGTTCCCCCGCTCGAACATTAATGGTGGTATCCGGTAGATTCGATGTAATGCATCATCGCACTCGACAAAATAGTTCCAAACTGATGGTGTGGGGTTGTTGGGACGTAATATAATATGGAGGAAGTTTGCATCTAGTGGATACGATGCGAGTGTTTCCCGAATTTCTGTATTGGACGCCAGAGGATAGGTAGTCGATGCCAAATGCACAAGTTTGTGGAAAGGGAATGCATGAGGATTGTCATGTGCGTCTCGTCCTGGCACACCAGGATGTTTATCATAGTAATCTAACCCGAAGACGGTGCGCAATGCCATCAATGTCGCCTTGACCATGGTAAACCCACCCCAATTCACACGCACTCGATTATGATTGGGTACAATACGGATGTATTCTTCTTTACCATGCGTGTGGATGGCAAGATCATTCATTTCGGCGGCATACTCCACGAGACGGTGATAGGTGGGATCCGCCACCTCCTTCCCGTCGACGTGGATGACGTATCGAGTCACATCTGGGACGTACAAGCTTTCGATGAGGCGGATGGTGGCCTCTGGCTGATCATGGGTTAAAATGACGTACAACAATTGCAGCTCACTGACGTTCTCCAAGTAGGTGCCTTCTGGCACAGTATCCTTTGGAGGTTGATACACCCTATACTGAACCTGTTGAATCGTCACACCCTGCGGTAAATTTTCCCAGTCAGCATATCGCGCCATGGCCGTACAGGTATTGGGGAAATAAAAATCCTCAAAGGGGAATTTGGTTTCCTCAGCTAGACCATTGACAAATAACGCAAAGTGCTCAGCAATTTTAACACGACATTCGTGAGTTTTGGCCTTTTGGAACATGGTAGATAGTCGTTGTTGGAGCGGATGAGGTATGCCATGATCAGGCGAGAGTACTTCTTGAGCGGCCTGAGTTGGTGTGAGATTAGCAAGGTTGGGTAAGGCGATATACTTGGTGTGAATGTTCGCCTTCTTCTTGGAATCTTCTTCATCATCTGAACTATCTTTTTCATCGCCCGAGTCATCCTCTATGGGTTGCTTGATCTTTCCATCGGGACCAATCTCAATGTCGGGGAAGGCATCTTTGTCAATAATTTTCATCACCGCGCGTTCGTTTGTCTCCCAAACTCGGGGTACGTACTTGCGTTTTGGTTTGGTGTTCGTTGCTGCTGTCTTGTTTTTTTGCTTTGATGCAGTAGTAGTAGCAGCAGTGGAAGTAGTTACGGCAGTGGCAGGCTTGGTAGCATTTTTTGCTGCAATGGCCGTTAAAGTTGAATCGGTGGTTGCAGTGGCAGCAGAGGTACCTTGTTCATTCACAGCATCGGCATCGACTTTTGTTTCTGCGTTATGATTCTCGCTCTTGACTGCATCCTTTGACTCCACCACTTGTTGTTGATGCTGCTGCTGATCAAGCAACTGTTTCTCATCGTAGACCAAATCCTCCTCGCCCTCGTACCAGTGATCGTCTTTCCACACCTCGTCATCGCCATCTTCAGGCAGTTTATCCTTGAGCGGTGGCCCACGCTCTAAATCCTTCACGACTGTTCCCTCCGCGCCTCGGTTGATATTCTTCGTTTCCAATAGCTTTTTGGCCTTGGCGAAGAAAGCGGTGAAGTTGTGACGACGAGGTTGTCCGTCGGCAGCATTGGCATCGGCGGCGGCGGCAGCAAGATGGTCACTGTTTGCGGTGTCGGAATGTACATTGCCAAACAATCCAAGGGCACCATTTGTCAGTATTGGCAGCAACAGCAGCGTCAATGCTAGGACTAGAAGACGGGGTGGCACCATCATCATGATCTCTCTCTCTCTCTCTTCGTTGCTTTTCACGCATATTTTTTCATGGTTCACTGTGTTTTGTGTTTTGGTTCCCTCTGTTCGTACGAATTCCCACCAATCTTGGTAACAAGTCCGTTGG
>JALLBB010000869.1:0-11177 GCA_036939735.1 Discostella stelligera
CGGGGGGGTCCGGGGGGGAACCCCCCCGGAAAGCAAAGGGAGATCCCAAGTTGTTAGCCTCGGTGCCCGAGGCGGCCCTAGCTAGTAGAAGATGATGGACGCCAAAGCGAGAAAGCAAGCCCCCCCACGTGGAATAGAGCGCACCACAATCACACCACTTCTTTTGCTTGTGTCCTTCTTGATTGTGGAGGAACACCATGGCCGCCGCCGTGGTCGCTAAATTCCCCCAACTAGTTTTTCTCCTCGCCATCCTTTGTCTGCAAGAAGGGCTGTCCTTCTCTCTTTTAACTCACTCGCAGTCACAGCGAATTCATACGAATTATTATCGTCAACCATCAACATCCCGAATCTACTCTCGCTCTCATATTGATATTGATGCCGATGACATCATCTACAAAAACGACAACGACTATCACCACGATGATGGCGATACAGATATCCAAGGCCGGCATCAGTATCGTCGACGAAATGTTCTCTCGGCAGTGGCTGCCACGACATTGGCCTACGCTGCGACGACAACATCATCCTTTCCATTCATACTTCCAAACGCAGCAAACGCTGCGGTCGGGACACTTCCAGAATTCAGCGATACTAATGCCGTTCTTCAATCTATCACGATTGACGTTATCGACAAATCACAGTTTGATGAAACTATTGCATTCTTTACGGGAGGCGCGTTTGAGGGGATGAAGTTGTTGCGAGAAAGGAATAATCTTCCCGTGCCAATTGCCGGAGAGAATGACAGCAATAATAACAGACCTACGGTTCAAGAGGCATGGCTGGGATTCGGTCCCGAAACGCTATCCATTCCATCCACTTTCACCCTGCCTGTCTCGTCCTTTTCTCAATACGGAGGACATGCCTCCATTCACGTTCGGTACGATCCGCAACTTCGCGCAAACGAAACTACACCTCCAGCTGCTGCATACTACCAACGCTCCTCTGGAGAATACAACAATGCCCCACCCACGGGAGACAATATCGCGTACTTACAACTAGGCGTGCCCGCCTATCGAATCAGTCAAATGGTCAAAAACTACGGCAATATCCTCGACGCGTATGGATGGGTCAATGTCATCAGCCCCTGCGGTTTGCCCGTACGTGCCATTGTGGGAATACGACCCGATCCGATCATGTTCGTGGCGGTGAATTGCTTGGATGTGAAGAAGAGCGAAGAGTTTTATTATGAAACGCTGGGATTTGTACGACAGGTAAGAGAGAGATGAAGAAAACAGATGTGACCTTTGCGCGTGTGTTTGTATGCTGCTGTTCGCGACAAAGTACCATTGCGGCATACTATTTCTTTCGTTGCCATGCTCGGACGTGCATGGTCACCTGTTGTCTCATGTCATCAATATCATCATCATCATTGGGTACGTGCAATTCCATAGGAATACCCTTATGCACGTCTAAACAAGGGCCAAGGACAATTCGAACCTCCTCAACCACCCAAATCAGTGTATATTGGACCATCGCCAAACTGCATGGGGATACTGCTCTTGCAGAATAAGAATCGGAAGAAGCCGATTGCGCCCAATCCAACACTTCATTCCTTGAACGTGGTGTATGCACCTGTGGACGACGGGAGTACTGGTAATAGTAGTGGCAGCGATGACAGTGCGGGTATTGTGACACCAAGATTACTGGACCCGTCATATGTTCCAATCTCTTTTATTTCTCAGGCTTCTTTGGAAAAAGAGATACAAACGACATCGATTGCGACTTCATCGTGAGGTAGCGGTAGCGATGGAAATGCATGTACAATAATAGTAGGAACAGCTCCAATCAAAAAGACCAAACAAATCGCGTCCACGATAACGACAACAAAATCATCTCAGCTTTTCGTAACCACGCTCAGGTGTCCCCATTGCATTATCCTCACCATAACTGAGAGGTGAGAGACAAATCAATAGAATTCGGCATTTGCAGTAATGGAAAGTAAAAAGTATGCTTCTACTTCGTTGTCATGTTGATCATACCTTCGGAATTAGATGAACACACATTTGACTTGCTAGGAAACAGTGGTTGGATTGACGGTTACAATACCAACATGGATCCAAAGAGCTGGGCAGATCATCGGTGACAGCAAAAAACTGCAAGGGCTACACATGTATACAAATGGCCGTGACAAGAGGCTCCGTGAATTGCTGCATCATTTATCGCGCAATCGGTCCAATGAGTCGTTGAATATTTCATTGACACACCAATTTGGTGAATCAATGAACTGGAGTGTGATGTTTTTCACATTCTTACACCTTTCCTCGAGCACAATAAAAATAATTTTCCGCAAACTAAGTCTTTGTTGGGGAACAACATCCATGCTATGCTCACTTGCGATGGCCTTGTCCAACTGCGATAATAAACGGTTGGAGAGTATTGACTTATTCTTTTTCGAAGCTGATGGTGACTTGGATAATTTTTTTCTTCCTTGGTTGCGTACTCTGTTGGCGCTTCATGTGGGCATTATCCAACCTGCTAGAAAAGGCTTCACCCAAGATTCATACACTGGAACTTATGAGTAATGACTTTGTCGACGAGTGTATCGCCATTCTTAGCCATGGTGTATTCGGAAACAAACACGTGAGATCACTTGATTTGCAAGGAAATTCTGATGTGACCCTAACAGGCTGGGCCACGTCCTCCAACGTCCTCTTCCACCTCGTGTACATAATGGACACACTGTTTCTTGCCCGTACAAATATTAACCTTCCTGGGAGATGTAGCCGCTAACAGAACATTAACACATCTCAATATTAGCGGCAATGAATCCATCACAATGGAAGGCTGGCGAGGGGTTTTGCAATGTCTGAGAAATCCTTATTTGTCATTGACGGAGCTTGATCTGTCATACTGCAGAATTGGAGATGAGGAAGTAGTAGTAAAAAGGGACTCTTTGCAAGGAAATGGTGCCCTGACGACGGGGGTTGGTGACTTTCTTTGATTCTCATCTCGTTGGGGGGACTGAATGTAAAGAACAATGTGTTACGGATTTGGATTCATCATCCATTACTCTGTTTAAAGCAGTCAATGCCACTTGGAAATGACCGCTGACGATCGTGTTTTCCTTCCCCAAGTTATTCAGAATAACTACACAATGATATGAGAAGTCATCATGGAAGAGTTGCTTGTTCTTTCTCGTGCTCTCTGCAACATGTCAAGCATGGAAAACACTTATTGTGCCTCAAACCACTCTTTCTTCTCTTTCACTTTGAATTTGAATGATCTTGACGACGTCACGCACAATTGGCTGGATGAAATTAGGGAGGACATTCACTTTTTGTTGGGGAATGAATAGAAATCCAAACAAGACAGTAGTGGCCCATCAAAAGGTTCTGTATCACCATTTATCTGATGGAGATGCAGACATTTCAGTGTTTATGGATGTGGTAGAGACCGTAGTGTCCCATGCTATTGAATGGATCGGGGATTCTCAGCAGTATGAACTTACTCATGGTCTCCCAACATTGTTTGATATGAGCGGCACGAAGAGGGGTGGTCATTGTAGTTGTAGTTGTTGTTATTGATGATTAGCTGTGCTTAAAGTTCTTTAGTACTGATTTTAGTCAACTTTTGCATAGGGGGTGTCGTAGTCACGCGCTTCGCCTTAACAGATAACGTTGTCCGACTATGAACTCACTCATAATAATCCATCCTTCTCTCATCCAAAAATGACCCGTCCAGTAACACCAACGCTTTAGGTCGCAGTAGATTCATGATTGTCAAACTTAAGCGATAATAACGTACTGATGGCTGCAGGACAAGTTACGAAGGAAACTTTCTAATTCAATTTCACTTCCCCTTTCCTTTTGATTATCTGATATTGCTTTTTACTCAGTCTCAGACAGCCTCAATCGTTTTCAAGCCTGAGTGATATCCCCTATTCATGCTTGCAAAGCCTGAAAATCAGCCCCTTCCTCCTTCGATAGACGCCAAATCCAAGTAGGCCAATAGATTATGTGTGTGTACGCTCGCTGGGCTACGCAATTTCTTAAATGCACGACGTTCAGCACTCCGCACGTCCGCCATGGAGACAATGTTACCTGACAATTCCACAATTTCACGCACCGACTTCCCCTCGCCACTGTCGAGGCCCAAGCGTAATCGTAGTATGTCACGTTCATAGGGTGTCAGTTCGGTGGCCATGGCATTTTCAAGACATTGTCGTAAGAAGGAGATTTCGACCTGATCTTCAGGCCGTGGCTCACCGCTGTTGGAGTGGTAACGAAAGTAGGGCAGTATGGGAACAATCGAATGTTGAGATGAGGATGCGGATTTGGAAGTGAAATTATTATGATAGGTAGTGATACTTACCATTTAAGCGTGTCCAAAAGCAGCAACTCCTGATTTCTCCCGTCCCCACCGGCCATACTCCCCTTATAGTTTCCGCTGCTCCCTCCACTCATGACCGGTGCATCCACACTCAGTAATGTTCCCGTAGCACGTATGGCGGTGCGAAGTCGTTGTTCCGATACATTCAGTTGCTGTGCAATAATCTCCTGGGCTGGTGGTGCCGATCCCAAATGCAAATGATCCTTGACGATTTGATTGTATGCCACGCGGATATCATGCAGTTGCGATGGTACGCGCAAGCATCCCGTCACGGCACGTTGGAAGCACACACGGATATAACTTGTAACCCAATGTGTTGCGTAGGTCGAGAACCGCAGTCCACGCTCCGGGTCGTACTTGTCCACCGCACGCGCCAATCCCAGCATCCCCTCCTGTACGGCCTCATCGAGGCTAGGCTTGTCCCATGATCCCTCGTACATTTGTGCCAAGTATCGTTTGGCGGATTTGTCACTCCTCTTCCCCGATGATACCGAACCCGAACCAACCCCCCCTCCAACACCACCTCCATCGCCGGGGATATTGTTAATATTGGAATTGGCAGTAGTGAAGCTATTCCTCATCCAATTCTTGGCAATGGACATGACCAATTTAACATTTCTTCTCATTAGAGTTTCCCGTGCGTATGCTCCATCCAGCAATATATTCACTAGGACGACTTTCCCATTTTCTTCGCTTTCCCGTACTCCAACCGGCTCTTCTTTATCCATGGAAATCGACCCAAGTAATGCCCTCACATCAGACTCATCGAATTTGTGCAACGGAATATTGAGCAGCGAACTGTACGAATTTCGATTGGTCGAAGAGGTGCTGCCATTGCGATAACCCGTTCGTTTTGGTCCAAAGCGCCGCTGCTGACGGCCACTGTTGACATCATCCAAATTATGTTCGTAATTCCCATTTCTACTACTTCCAACACCCAATTCACTACCACGATGACGACACAATTGGGAATAATGCTCCGAACGATGCATGGCATGTTCAAATAATAAATCATCGTCTAAATCATACCCTCCCAACAACCTATCCTCGCCGTCATCGTCATCATCAATATTCAACAATCTCCTGTTCTCAACATTATTATCACTCCCAAGCTTGTTTGCATTCGGCATGACGGCGGCCAAATTACCCCTGCTTCCTCGACGATAGCCATAAACGGAAAGATATTCCAATTCATATGATAAAAAGTCATAATCCAAGTCACGACGTGGAGGATGATCTTCGTCCTGTGAATCATTATCATCATAATCTTTGTCGCCATTGTCTAAATCACTGTCATTATCTATCTCCTTCTCCAGCAACAATTCCTCCATTTTTTCTCGCAACATTCGTGCCCGCACTACCTGATGTCCTAACAGTAATTCTTCGTCACGTGATAATAAGGCATGATCTAACATCTCTTGATGTTGGTAGGGTGCTCCACTTTTGACACGGGAGTTGATTGCGAAGGGTTTATTTTTTGTGAATGATTGTGTTTTTGTTGTTGTGGATTCTTCCCATTGGCTGTGGCTGTGGTTGTTATTATTATTGTTGAGAACGGACAAGCTGGACAATGTTGTTGTCGTTGTTGTTGTCGTTGTTTCAGTGTTAGATGATGGTGATACCGATTTCCCTCTTCTCCTAATAATCTTATTGATTTTTTTGCCAGAATGATTTATTGTCTCTGCTGCTGGAGAAGAGGAGGAAGGGGAAGATGTAGTAGTAGTCGTAATGGGTGAGAAAGCTGCGGCTGCAGTCCTGGCCCGTATTTTGACACGACGCGGAGGGAGTACGACACGTCGTCGATTGTCATCACTGCCATCATGATTCGAATCCTCTGAAAACGCTCCTGATGCTGCCACTACTACTACTGATAGAGATCTTGTACTTTGGCTACTGCCACTGCCACTACTACTACTGTTGCAGTTTCCGCCGCCACCTATTTTCAAACAAAAAAATGGTTGAAGACAACCAGAGTTATTCGCGAATAGAGACAGAGGAGGGTGTAGCCGGCGTCGGCTAGTATCATGATGCAAAACTAATGATGATGACGATGGCGTTAAGGCATCAGTCATCATCATCAACATGGTTGCGGCGGTCACGAGGGTCCACGCGGAGAGTGAGGAGTGGTGATGGTGCGGCGGTCTCTTCATTCTAGATCTCATGGAATATTATTTGCGGTTGCCACTGCCAGACACTTGCTGCGCCTCCTTGCTTTTTTATGCCTTCAGACGCGTGGTTTTGTAAGTTGATTTCTGCATTGATATTGAATGAATTGAATTCATCGATGCCGAGTTGTTGTTTGTTTCGTAGAGGAGACCCGCCCGCAGTTTTCTGTTTTCTCTGCATTTTATTTCCGCCGACCTGCAGCTGCCTTTTTTTGACGTCACACCGAATGCGCAGCCATTGTACTAATTCCCATGAGGGGAGTTGAAGATTTGTATGTTTGTACCCAAACTCAAACGAGGCATGCATAAAGCCATAAATAATACCCTTCACTCCATTGCTGATATTTTGGATTTTTGCTCACAAGCCAGGGAAAGAAAAACCCACCACCAGAAAACCAAGAATAAGGGCAATAAGAAGTGGAGGGTTTATGCTATGTTTGAGTACAAACATACAGTACACTCCAACAAAACAGATGCTGAGAAAGATTGGGACTTTGAGCTCCACATCACCAATAATTTGTGTATTGGCGCTGCCCAATACACCATCATCATTGCCATTGTTGTCATTGTCTTGAGTTGACTGCATTTCTTTTTCCTCCAACATACACTTTAGCTGAGTACTAGTCATGAATAATTGCACAGTATATCCAAACAATTGGAACATCACTGACTTCATTCTTTTGTTTCCACTCCTAGGTGGTACGTCAAAAGAATAATGTAGTTGTTTAGTTTATGATCCTCACCATTCTAAATGGAACAAAAAAACATGGGCGGGGTAAGAATGATGTTGTGATACACACTGTGCAGGATTTTTTATTGTACTGTTTCTTTATTTCATTGTGACTTGATCATTATTCTTGACTTCATCTTATAAATATGCATGCACATATGTGCATATGTGCATTCTCTCCTCACATTACTCATGTCACTGTTACATGCATGTTGCATGAACATTTGCAAATTTTTGTTACATTCTCAATTCTCAATTTGTCACTTTTCCTGATTTTTGCAGGATGAGCGCTAGTGGTTTTCGTCCACTGTTGTGTGTGCACCCTCCAACAACTTGAGTGAAACAGTTAACCACTGCATAGTATGTGCCAACAAATACTACACCATCCTTCACAACTACTCAGCCACCAGATGGCACCTGAAGTGTTTCCATGGACACTGCATCTGTCAAAAGGCCAGAACTTCAGAGCATCAATCAAATGGCTGCAGAATATGCACAACACCTGCAACATCTACATTTCTGTGCAGTATTGCACTGAGCAGAAAGTGTTCTTTGTTAGGATGAATAGAGGCTGCAATTTTGGCCAATATAGTCAGGAACGAGAGCTGATGAAGATGAGACTCAACTAAATTGTTCACAGTAAAAAAAGCTGATGCATATGCACCCACAAACTTTTCTTGGGGAATCCTTCAAATCCAAAAAGGATTGCATGCATTGCCATCTGAATGAATACATTCCTCACTCTAAGAATTGCAGAAGGATTTGTGGTACCGTTCTTGGTTCCGTGAAGGAACAGTAGCTTGGTTACCTCCTTGTCTTGTCTATGCAGGTAAGAATTAATATCCTTTGCATTGTGTTGAATTATCTTGCTTGCTTCCTTGCTTGGCTCACTGCAATTTTTGGCCACTTTGAACAATAAGAAAGCTGGTTGTATGAAATGTTGAATGACAACACTTCAACAAAATTGTGAGTAGAGCTAGAATTTTCCTTGGTGATTGAACTTGCCTTGTCCATTTCTTCATTCACCTTCTGTGACATGAGCCAACTGTTCTGTGCAGAAAAGTGCCCGATAGAAGCTAGGCACAGTGCATGATATATAAGGAAATATATTTAATCCCTTTCAGCATGCACACTTTAGTCTTAATAAAGATGTCCTGCTGATGCACACTGATTTCTCAGTACCTAAGATGACCTAGCCTTAAACAAGACAGTCATCATGTCATTTTGTCTCTAATTGACAAAAGTGCTTAAGTAAACAGAACTTGTTCTACATATGTAAATAGTTTGTTTGCGACACACCCAAATCGCATCATCATTTTTGACAGTACAAAAATATTGCTACTCACGTAGCGTAGTACAAAATGACTAGGCTTCTGTTATGGCAAGAGATTTTGTCTTTAAGTAGGTTTCTTGTCCACTTCACAAAATCACACTTTTGATATGTAAATTACCCTTGATAGAAGTAGCACTCATAAAATATTTGCTGCATCATCCAACACATGATTATCATCACGCTTACTCTCGTAATGCTCTTGAAATTATATTTCACATTTTATTTAAGTAAAAATGCCATTGCACGCTGGCCCAGCATGCTCCAAGAATTCTAGTACTCCTCTCGTGTGTGTAATTTCCATTGACTTGTGTTTCAAAGCCAAATTGACTCAACTTCTGGCTTACATCACTTTGCTAGCAAAGTAAGTTATTACTCAATGAGTGTTAGCAAGTTGAATATTTGGATTGCTCCATTGTCTGTGATGTCAAAGTAGTGCCGGTTTGTAAAGAATGGAGAGAGGAATGTGTCAAGGCAGGCAGCATGTTGCTGGAGATGTGCAAGATGCCGCCCAAGAGCCCAAACAGGGCAATAGATTGGTTCACCATTGGTCTGTTGGTGGATGCAACTTCCTTTCTAACCATTCATTTGATTGTTCAGTCATAAGATCAGCCAATGGAGCAGATCAACTTAGTTGTTATAAACATCCACCAGTGTCCTTTGTGGTGAAGGTAACATCTTTAAATCTGAATTGCACCAGTTGTTTTGATTGATTCCATGTTTTTTTGACTTTGTATTCACCAATGCAAAGAAGGTATAGAATGCTATGCAGGCTAAGTTGTTGATGGCTTGATCAAGCAGGTTTGCTGAAGGGAGAGAGCCAATGTGCGACAAGAGCACTGGTATATCTAATCAATCAGAAGTTGTTCAATAGTGGGTGGGTCAGCCTTGTTCCATCCATCAATCATTTGGAAGAGGCACAGAATCAATTTATCTGAGTTAACGAATACTGTTGGATTGACTCCAGTGACCAAGGAAATTGATGTGCCAACGGCAGTGATTACACTACTGACTGATGCAGCCTCAATTTTTAATTTGTTTTCCTTATCTGTATTTCCCAGCGCAGATATGCAAAGCCAGCCGGGCAAGACTTGTGCTCAAGTGGCACAAGACATTTCTTGTCAATATCAGTGCTCTACCTGAAAAAAACTGAATTCAGTTATCTAGCCAAAATTACCATAATTCAATTTAGGTGTAGTTTTAAAAAATTAAGGATACTGCATGAAAGCTAGTTTAAATAGCTTTCTAACAGTAGTAATAGCACTGTAATTGGATAGATATTTAATAAGTTACACTAATTTGAAAATCATTGTAATATTGAGACTACGTTACCTAGCTGAACTACTCGATTGTCTGCAGGTACACTAATACAGTGAGTTACATTAAAATAAACACATACCCTGGTGCCTAAAGAGTATATTTGTAACATTTGCTTCTTTCAACTGCATCTGCTGCTGCCAATGTGATGCCGGAAGGGTCTCATTGTGATGCTGTTGAGTGCAGATTTCCAAAAAAATCCATATTTTTCCATAATCACGAGCTTATACACACCAAATAATGCAACCATACCTTCCATTGCAGCCACTGTAGCTTGCCTGTTTCAAATGCATTTGCATTTAAGCAGACATGCCTTGTCCCATTGGTAATTGCTGTGCTTTTTTGTTGTACTTGCCACCACCATTGTTGTTGTCATAATCACATCATTGTTGTGGTCCCTGCCTCAACAAATCTCTTGTGCCTTCATCATTGTCATTGTAGTTGTTGTCATCATGTCACTTTGATGATTGCTGTATTTTTATGTCACTGCAGCCACCACCATCATCTTTGTCATGACTGCTGCCACAACCAATATCTCTCCCTCCCTCCCTCATCTTCATCATCACTTTGAAAGTTATTGTTTTTTTTTCATCATCAGTGGTGTGTTCCCGTCACCGTCGACAATAGTGTTGTTACTATAATCACAAAGACTTTATTGTTATGTTTTTCATGGGCAGTTTTGACTTTGTTGTTGCCATTTTTGTTCTCTTCTTCCATCTTCATCATTGCCACAGTTGATTGTTACTTCTGCTACCAATAGAAACCAATGTCATCATTGCTGCTGCCACCAATAGTAGCCATCATTGCCAATACCATTATTGATGAGTATTGTTTTACAATAATCATGATGATGATGGAAGAGGAGTGATGATAGAGAGAGATCATTAATTGTGTGCTAGAAAGAAAAAAAGTAATATCAATGTGAGAAGCATCTTGCATAGAATTGCCAGCATCTGCTGAAGATGGTACACAAGCTGCTCAGGAGTACTGCCCTGCTCAGGAGTCCTGTCTTGATAGATACGCTTGGACATCTTCAAGACCTTAGTTAACTTGAGCTTGATTGCACAAGATCTTCAAAAACAGGGGAAATAGATTGTGGCATATTTAAATCTTGCTGTAACAATAGTTCAGCTTCTACAAGTAACTTCTTAAAAGAAGACTGTACAGGGCCAAGAACATATTTGAATTGATATAATTCAGACATAATTCCAGGTGGTTAAGAGGTCAACTTTTCATCTCTCCTACAACTGTGTTAGTTGTACTCATGGCACAAAAAATATTCAACTTGCTAACACTCATTGAGTAA
>JALLBB010000870.1:0-11195 GCA_036939735.1 Discostella stelligera
GGTACCAGTCCCGAGATTCGCAAAGGGTGCAGGAGCGAACCGGGATCGACCCCTACAGAAAATACAACTTCGGTGAGATTCTTCCAATAACACACCGATGACGATGACGAGCACGAGCATCTCAAACACTCCCACCACCACACCATCCTCTGCTGCTCTCCTCCCTCGACCGCCACTCCTCCCCTGGTCAGCCCCCACGTGGCTTCGCTGGTCCAATCAAGGTCGGTTGTCCACCACTCCCATTCCCCGCTCACCCTTCGTACTGCTCAAGGCACCTGTCAGCACTCTCTACGAAGAGAAGTTCGGCGGCGATCGGAACATGTTTACCGTGAACATGTATTGTGCGCGGATGAATGCGATTTCGATTAGGATTGGCCTGGTCGTGGATTGCACCGCGCTGGACATGGAGGAATTTGCACCGCTCCCCACTCCTCGTGATGCTGGCGGTCATAATAGTGCGAAGAATGGGCGGGTGCGATATTTTCACAATCCTGCAGAATGGGATGATTATGATGTGGACTATCAACGATTGATGCCAGCAATACCAGTACTTCCACAACCATCCCAATCCTCCTCAACATCCAACGAAAACAATATGGGAGAAGCTGGTTCAACGACAGTCAATGACCAGTTGCCTCTTGCGCCAAAATCACTGCCCGAGTTCTATCGTATCGTATCTGATTATCTTCACAAGGTACGATCTGGTAATGAGAATAGCAATTCAGTGACGACGATGACGGCGATGACGATGACGACGTACATTGCATTATTCGATGCAAGGGGTGGATTAGGTGCTGCATCCTATCTCGCGGCATGCTACATGTGTGACAAACTAAAGGCGCCCGTCCATGCGGCAATCGAGGCCGTGAAGGTGGGATCTCCGCCTCAACCATCGAAAGGTGACAGTAGTACCAAGAGGTTTGGGTTGTGTGATGTGAGATTAATGCAAGATTTGCAAGATCGGTTCAAGGGACAGAAGGAGATTGTGATGGAGGGGACATCATACCCGACTTGGTGGTGGCATGGCGATGGTAATGATCACACAGATCCTGATGCAGATGGTAACGATGGCAGTGGTATGGCAAAGGAAAGTGGACCCTTCGATCATGATGGTACAACAAGTCGAAAAAGGAAACGAGAAGGAGCAACGCTCATTATCCCGCCGTATTCCTCCTCGGAGGAGGGTCAGAGTCAAAAGCGTAGCACTAGCCGGAGCTTGATGCCCCCCTTTCTCCCGCCAGACATACTTGAGCCCATTCCCCGAAATTCTCCAAAATATCAGCGTGCTATGACTGTGTTGGCACAATTGACACAGTCGCCACAATATGGTGATCCATTGACCCATTTGCCACTGAGAGAAGAATTTGATATGTCCATTGAAAGTGCGACAAACAAGGGCACTGTCGAATCTCTGTTAGAATGCATTCAAAAGAACATAGATGGTTACAGGGTGACTTGGCTTGCTGCCAAAGGACGGAGAGGTCTGCTGCTCATTCTTTCGGAAGCTATTTATTTCATGGAACGAGTCGAAAAGGTAGTATCATCAGCCGCTACAAATTCATCGTCATCATCATCAACAACAACAACAACTACTACTACTACTACGAACGCAGCATCAACATCAGTAAATCATGTATCCATATCTCGCGTTACCAATATAAGATTTCCCACATCCAAAGATTTGACAAGAAATCAGCATCGTACCCTCCTCGACGTAATTCTTGTGAAAGATGTCGAGAAGTTGCCGAAGGACAAGAACAATATCACACATCGATTCTATGCCCTCGATGTGCTTTGCGTCGAGGGGGACAAGGTTTGGCACAAGCCTCTTGAATTGCGGCGGAGATACTTGAACGAAGGTGTTTTGCTGCCGCGAAAAAAGGACGAGGCGTTGCAGACACCGTTGTCGGCACACAACTACGCCACGGAGGCAATAAAAATACGCGCCAATGAATACTTTCCAATGTCGAAACTTGGATATGTGTTGAAGGAGGTATGTAAGGGAGTTCAACATGAGGCAGAGGGTGTTCGAATTGTCCCCGTGGGCGAGTATTATGGCTTGGTAAATAGTAGTAGCAACATAGCAATCACTTGGAGATCGGGTAAAAATGAATTCTTCCTGCGGAAGTTATTGCATTCGACAAAGGATGCGGCGTCCTGACTTTCAGAACGTTGTGCATTTCGCATTCCATAATATGATATAGATCATATTCGATGACATCATCGACGTTTACATAATATATACGTTACAAAAAACAGTGCTGTAATAAAGTATTTCTTAATATGAAACAATGTATACTAAAGGCGTGTATCTCTCCCCCCTCTCTCGTCACCCACTATACACGCCCGAGCTCTTACTCACTTTCGACCAATGCGATTGTCTTGAAAAATCCGATTTGCCAGACACACTCGGATCTCGAGTTCGGAAATTGTTCTGGTGTCCTCTACTTTCTGATTTCTTTGACTTCGCAGTCGATATACTCGGTTCTCGAGTCCGACAGCTCTCGACCTCATCATACGACGAGGTATCGTACTGACCCTGCTCGTACTCTGCTGTAGACTTCCGCGTGAACGCTGGCTCCGATTGGTTATAGTCCGCATTTCGATCGATTCCATATCGCCCATCAACATTGTATGCATAGCTATCTTCTTCGACCGAGAACTCATCTTGATAAGAATTAGGAGTCTGCAAGTACTTCGACGCCGGGTATTCCATGGCAGCTTTCCCATCCACATACATGGTCGGCTCACGTTTAGGCTTCAGCTGAGATCCATCAGAATGATACCTTCGACTACTGCTAGTGCTCTCTCCACCTCTGGTCCGGAACGAGGCCACAGAGCCAGGATCAGGTCTATCTTCGCTACCGGGAATGAACATTGTTGGATCACGCGCTTGTCTCCGTCTCGAACCTGCGGTACTGAGCGTGATAAAGGAGGGGTCCTGCGATCGCGCGGTAACGATTTGAGTTTCATTCGCTATGGTGCGTCGGGAGGGACCCGAGCGAACGGAGTAATTATATGCAGATGCTCGGCTTGCACCGTCCATGATCGCAAGCCGGGTCCCGCCAGCTTCGCTCCTACCACCATCCATAATCGCCAGTCTTTTCTCGTAATCGATGGGCAAATGTCTGTTGTCCATGTACAAATTGTTTTGGATTTCTTTCGGTTCATCTGGATCTTTGAAGCAGTTGGTAACGCCAAAGCACAGGACGGCAATGGCATACCCCCCACAGCATAAGAGCGATAGAACCAAAACGACGATGAGCGCAATGGCCCATCCAGCAAGGCCCCCATCATCATCGGGACCCGATCCCCCAGTTGAGGTATTGACAGGTGCTGGACGAGGAGCTGGCGTGACTTCTTCTTCCATGGCGCACAGGTCGTATGCCCCCATGTTCAGCGTGCAAACGTTGAACTTCAAGTCTGCGCCCAGGTTGCCAGTGTCTGAAAATGTTCTGCGGTGGGTTGTAGAGATGTTAGATTAGAGGGAGTTGGGGAAACTTAATCGAATCAACATGGAGAAAAACACACTTACTGGATTTGCGAAAGAATTTCATCGTAGGAATCGCGAATTTCCGTGATCATGGGCGGTCCAAACTTTTTACCCTCCACGCGAAGGACTCTCACGTTGTAATACAGCGTTTTATCACCGTTATTATCATCTTCCTCCCCCGACAAAAGCGTCGCCATCACCCTTTCGTCGATACTCAATACCTTTAATCCGTCCAGCGAGTCGGCCAAACGAAGCAGAATCCGCCTCAGGACCGTTTCCAACTCGTCCTTGAGTTGGCCCATGGAAATGTCCGGCGGAAGACCGGAAAATGTCACCTGCAAGGGAACGATGTCAAAGTCGTCATCTTCGCCCGGTACAATGGTGGGGAATTTGGTGGGTGGATTGGGCTCTGCCGGGTCGCAGATGGAAGAGAAGGGGAAGTTGGCGGCACAGCAGGCCTCTTTCGTGTTGTAGATGGTCCATAAGTCGACGGGTACCTGACAAAAAACAAACGGGAGTGCAAAGAAAAAATAATAATCGATGCAAGTCCAAGAGGTTAGGAGAGACGAGCACCAAAAAACAAACGATGGATTGTTCGTGGAGCATTGCTCGAATGAACCTAGTAGAGGATAGTATCATGATGTGTGGGCGTCGGTATGTAGTCAGTACTCTCGCACTTACCACCGGCCCGGTGGTGCACCCCTCGTCCTTCAATTTGTTCACCCACCACGGACAATTGACCCCCATGACACACTCCTCCCACGGATTCCCACCGCAATTCCCCGCGAGACTTTGGCATGCCCCGAATTGATCTGGGCAGTAGGGCGGGATGCATTCGCATTTGCATTTGGCTTGGTTGAACAGACCGTTGGTGCATGCGACGATGTCGCAGACGTAGGCATCTCCGCGGACGAGGAGCAGGCCTGCGTTGGTGGCGATGGAAAGAGCCGCTACTATAAATGTAGAGCGACGGTGGGAGGATTTCATTTGGTAGTGATAGTAGATAGGGAAGCAGGGCTGATCGATATTAGTATTATGAATTATGAATTGAATGTGTTTGAGCACGGTGCTGGAGAAGATGGAATCCCCACAATATTTTATTCAATCATTTCAAGCCTGTGAAAAGAAAAAGAAAAAGGGCCGACGGGCGGCCGGCGGGCGGGGAGCGGAATGGGTTTTTCCTCTGTGCAGTGTTCAAGGGCCAAAGGGCTGTACTAATTTGTAAGGATATCACAGGATATCACGGTGGTGGCTTAACTCTTGGTAGTAGAGATAAGAGGAGATAGGTAGAGCTGATTCAGATTTAGAGTTCGCGTATTGTAATCGTGGCAATTATTATTTTTGTTAGCCTTCCTTCTTTGGCTTCGCCTGTTCTTCACCTTGTGTCTTCTCTTTCAGTGGTACTACCTCTAGAGGTACTACGAATGCCATCTCCCTCTCTCTCCCTCTCTCTAGATACCTCTAGAGTCTCTTCTTGTCATTATTACTACCTAGAGTACAAATTAATACCTGGCAAAACATACCATTGTTCCTATTTCATCGTCCTCGTTGCTTTGAGTTTGGGGTATTAGATGATAAACTGCAGAACACACTACTTACTTCGTCATCAATAAAATCGAGACAATACGAGTAAAATACAATCACGATGATGAAATCCCTCCATCCCAAATCTGTGATCATCCTCGTCGCCGCATCCTGCTGCTTGGTTGCAAGCCAGACTCAAGGTCAAGGAGGAGGAGACTCCCCTTCTTCTTCCACTTCCACCGGCTCCTCCTGCTCTGCCCCAACTGAAGGCTGCACCAACGGCATGTTCAAGCAGTCGACATGCACTTGCCAATGCATACCCCCCTTTTGTCCCGTGGATGGAAATTGCCTCACCGTGGAAACCAGTTGCGAGGATCCATGGAAGGATTGCAAAATGGGCGTGGATTGCCCATGGTGGGTGAATTACCTGACGACGGAGGAATGCACCACCGGGCCCGTGGTAAGTTAGTGTTCTATGCTAATAATGCTAGCAGTGGATCATCATGATTCTTTTCATGCTGCTTCGTATATTATTCGAGAGATCGCGCGCGATGATGCTCTGCCCATGACCAATTATTTCAATCGGTGGAGTCGTTGCTGCGCACAGTGACCAAATAATGACAATATAGTATCACAAAATATTGCACTTAAATTCCAAGTCATCATTTTTTCCAATGCACGGCAGGTGCCATATGGTCTATGGCAAGTCTACTCCTCCGAAGAAGAATGCTGCTCGGCGAATTTTCCTGACTCTACCACCTGCTACATCCCGATGGAGGCCGTACCGACGAAGCATCCTACCATCGCGCTCGAAGATACGGATGGACAAGAAACGGTACCCATCCAATTTGTGGTCACGGGCGTACCCGACGATGTCTCCCTCAATGAAGTCAAGGCGGAAATGCTATCGGCCTTGAAACGCGTATTGCTGCGATTGACGGAGGAAAATCCCGATTTGGAGGTGATCAACGTGGAAGAACAATTGATGAGAAGGAAACGAACGAAGAAGAAGACTCGACATTTATTGAAGAAGGAGTCGACGCTCCTGATGCCACTACTACTACCACAGGAGGAGCGCATCACTCACTCTCCAATGAATCATCATCACCACTATCGTTCTCTGGAGCAGAATGTCGAAGTCGTTTTCGACGTGACTGTGGTTGCTCATGACAGTATACAGTTTGGACCCTACATCATCGAAGCGATACGAAATTCGTATGACGAGGTGATCTCGGAGATTCAGTGAGTAACAGTGATAGAGGATAGTCTTGGCCTCCCCTTGTATTCTTGTTTCATGAATCTCAATATTTTGTCGCACCTCCTTGGATTCAATGTTCCAGATCGTTTTCCGATGTTACATACATTGGTGGGCTCGACATGAACTTTTGCACAATGGAAAGTGGAGGATATAATAACTGCGCCGTCGAAAAGCCGGAAGTAGCACCATCCTCTCCCTACGGCGGCGGCGGCGGCGGCAGTTCCACATCCATTTCCAGCACAGCTGACTCGGAAGATCAAGGTCTTGCCGGGTGGGCCATTGCACTCATTGTTATGTTTGTCCTATCCATCGTATTCTGCGGTGGGTATGCGGTTGCGGTCATGTTCTTCGGTGTTACCAACTGTTTCAAAATCCGAGACAACGATCCCAAGGAAAAGTTTCAAAACAACATGTACTTGGATGGAGACGGAAATAGTAGATACTCCAACCGCGAAAGGGATGCGAGAAGTATCGCTGGACACTCTCAGCAGCTTGTGCTGGTTGGTCCGCAATCGGAGGTCCCGGACGACGATGTATTCACCATTAACACGTATGCTACGTCTTCGAGACGTAAGGTATCGCGCGATCCTACCATGTACATTCCCGGTCAGGAAGGCAGGCCCGATCCCAACCCGGATATGCTCAGAATAACGTATGGGGATGCGAGCATCAGCAGTCATAGGTATTCGTCCGACGGGCATTCACTGAAGCCCCAACGTGAGCCAACCATGTACGTGGATGGGGTACCCTTTGCCGAGAAACTGAAACGCGATCCAACAATGTATGTCGAAGGCCAATCGCACCATCATGCCATTTATGAAGAAGAAGATGAAGAAGATGACGATGATGATGAGCAATACCAAACGCATGATGGCAATGGGCACGAGGACTATAACCGATCGGAGCAATCGATTACACGAAAACATTCGGTTTTTATGGAGGAAGTAAGCCTACAAACTGGGAATCAAAGCTTCGCAAGCAAATCGGCACGATCCAAGAAGTCTCGAAGTAGTGATAAGAAGCCATCTAGCAACAAGGAGAAGCCTGCCAGACGGATTAACTCGGAGGATAGCCGCGAATTTTATCCAAGTTATCCAGACCTAAATTACCGTGGACAGAGTGACAATGGGATTGCAAGACCACCAGCGCAGAACAGCGCGGCTGCCAGTTTGTTTGATCTGAATGCCAGTACTCCCAACCTATACGAGGATGGTCTTGTTGGAAAAGATGGGCACAAGAGGCAGACAAAATCATTTTACAGATGAAAAGTGGCTTCCATATCCTGTCATATAGCACGAATTTGTCATGAGAGAACACGCCGGCCTGAATGTTATTCTTGTCCTTAATTATATGTACACATTAAATTCCTGTCCAATCGACTCGGCAGGATCCTCTACTCTCGCTTTAAATATTTTCTTTTATTTTCCACACCACTCACTTGCAACATTGTTTTAAATACCATGACACCCAGTGTCACTGCAATCGAGGATTCCCAGATGTCAAGTCAACCTCAACTCCAGGGTTGCATCCATGACATTCTCAACGTCAACGTTAACAACACGTCGCCTGGAGATGGAGCGAAACTTTCTGACACGCAGGTCCCTGCGTCCTTTCAGCTCCTTCGTGATGTTCTAACAAAGAGTAGTGCTGTGGTTACCAAAGCGAGAGGAACTATTGATCAACGAGAGGCAAAGAGAATGCATCAAGAAGAGAAAGATAACGAAAAGAGATCGAGGATTATGCAGCAGGTTAATCAATCTCCACGCGAAGATGAATGCTCGTTGGGCTGGCAGCATTGTTCCGAATCAACCACTTTGCAAGACCTGTTTAGTTTGCTTGTCAAGCAACAGAATGTATGTGAGGCATTTTTGTTAAAGCTGGAGAGCATTGGGAAAGAGCTTGGCTCAGAGTTACGTGAGAAAGATCACGAGTATGTTACTGCACTGAAAATAAACTGCCAGGAAATCGAACAGTTACAGTCTTGCATCGCGAACGAGCATCTAGTCTTGAAAGAGGCGTTTGAACGGGAGATGAAGCTGATTGAGGATTCATTGATTGCAGATCGAAATTGTATTCTCGGTTCACAAAAAGATGAATTGGAAGATCTCATCTCGAAACGCGAAATGGCAGAGACTTCTAGGTTAGAACAGCAGCGCAAACTTATTGAGGATCATCGGCGCGATCTCAAGGAATGTGAATCCAAAGGTGTCCAGGATCGCGAGGAGCTGAGGCAAAAGCTGGAGTCTGATGTGAGAAAATTAGAACTCGAGTTAGAGCAAACCCAAGTACAACATCAAGTTGATGGCGATGCACTGGAGTACAATTATCGAGTGTTGACTGAACTAGCTGAGAATGAAGGATCAGTCAAGAAGCAAAAGAAGCGAATAATGAAAGGAAAGGAGGAGCGCAACCGTGATATACAAGAGAAGCAACTAGCCAGATCTAAGGGTACTAAGGAGAACAAAGTTCTTGAAGCCGACTGCGAGAGAATTGAGAAGCAAGCTGTCGGATTGAAAGAAAAGTTTGCGCGGTTTAAGGTATCCGACGATGAAAAGTTTGAAGCTGTAGTAGCTATGAATACTATTGATTTAAGAAAGTTACAAAGTGACTTGCAAGAATCCCAAGATTTCATATTCGGTGGTGCCATCGGTTTTTGGTGAGTTCAGCATGGTAATGCCATCTCAAATGATCACCCTTACATCACCTTGATGATGCTCCTCATCTGCAACGCATAGTGGACCAGCCGAATGCAGTTTTACATCTGATGTAACATGCGATGTTCAATCAATGTGCAAACACGGATCGGATGACAATGGATTTGAGTCAGTAAATGATGTCACGCTCAGCAAGATGTGAGTTTAATCCTCTTGTCTCCCTTCGCAATTTGCTGTAGCATTGCTGACATTTACTGCACTAATCGCAGCTTCGACAATAGCGACGAATGGAGCCAAGCCGAAATACTCATGTCCAAGTATAAGCACATTTTAGAACGACGAGATGAGCTCACTGTAGAATTGGCGTCAGTGGAACGGCAAAACATGGACATGGAGAAAGAACTAGCCGAAAAGCTACAAGATAAGGTGAACAAAGAGTTAGCATTTCCGCCATCCAGTCTGATGGCAGGCGTCTAAGAATTGAGATGATCGTTTGTGATGCAACAATATCTCAGTTGCTTTTCGACGGCGAGACCATACTTCAATGCTCACCACATTAAACTCTATAGCGCATTTAACAAAAGACGTATTTGGAATTTGCATCGCACAAGCACCCACCAAGTTTACAACTTTTGCTCCACTAAAAACGCGAGCAGATCTTTCGCCACCGCATGAACAGAATCAGGATCGGCATGGAAATGATGACTCCCGCTTAATTTCTTAAAGTACACCGGCTTCAACACATTTGTTACCAAATTTTCCGCCCAGGATTCGACAGGCCAACCATCAGTCGCCACTAAACAACATACGGGGATTTGAGAAGCTTGCACGTCGCGATAAAATGCCTCGACTTGTTCGCGCGTGTAGTATTGCAAGGATGGCCATTGGAGACGAGGATCGTGAATAAAAACAACAGATTCAGAAGATGGATCGGAGGATGCGGACGTTGACACTGCCGCCGGTGTCGTTGCACGAAGAACTAATTCTCTTGCCGCCTCGTACGATAGGCTTTGATCTCCAGGCATCCGTTCGGTGGTGCTCAGCCGTGCTTTAATGGCTACATCTAAATCGCTATACACCTTGGCTCGAGAAGGAGGGACAGGCAGCTCCGACTCTTCTGCTACTGTACCTAATACTACTCCGCGATGGTTGTTGGGAAACAATGTTCGATTGCTCTTCAGTCTACGTTGACAAGCCGCTCGGACATGTCGGGCGGCATCCTCTGCATTGCGGGCCACCAACCCACCCTCTAATAGTATTAGTGACGAGAACCATTCCGGGAATGCCGCGCAGAGTATGGTAGCGACTCCGGCGCCCATGGAGTGACCTACGAGGATGATTTTCTTTTTGTTTGTTGGGGTGTCAATGGCTGTTGTGCTACTACTACCACTACCCCCAGCATTTCCACCTTCACCATCATCATTCTTTCCCCATTGTAGTGCCTCGACAAGTTCAGCGACATAATAGGCATATTCAGCAAGTAGTTGGGGTGGTCCATCGACGGATTTGTGACTTGATTTTCCATGCCCTAACACAATGTTTGAAGATGGATTCATTTCAGGGAGCATTATCACTCGGAAATCAGTTCCATGGTGTATATTTTTATTTCTGTTCTTCTGCACAAACAAGCACACTCATCATCGCTCACCTGGAAAATCCAACGCCACAATTTCCGTGCTTGGGACATCCAGAGAAATTCTCGCTGCCGCCGATGACGCCTTCGACGCAGATGAAATAGAAGTAGTATCTAGCAGCAATGGTGCCAATCGATAAAATGATGCAGCGTTATCCAGCCATCCGTGCAGACACAGAATTCGTCTCGTAGGCGATTTTGACGATGACATTAAAGCCGCAGTCGTCGCCGAAGACGAAGAAGAAAGCTTGGAAGGGCCATTATTCGTCTTTGGAATGTCGGAATTGGACCAATGGCACGTTGCCAATGTCACACCGTCCGAGCATTCAAACAACTTTTCCGTTGTAATTATCATTGCTGTTGTTGATATAGATGATCTACGGATGGGAGTGTTGTTGTTGCTGCAGGTTAGGAGGGCGATGAGGGGGGAGAATCTCCGCCGCAAGGGCATCGTACTAGAGACGAGTTGACAGCATTGGCGAGGTTGACAAAATAATTGGCGGGGGGTCTGGCTGGGCGCCCTCTAGTTAATTATTTGTTAGTGGGCCATGCAAAACTTGATTTATCTCAGCTTTACCGGACATTTTGAGAAAAAAATATCTTGTCGAACGCGGCTGAACGAGACCAATCCAA
>JALLBB010000871.1:0-15098 GCA_036939735.1 Discostella stelligera
ATCTCTGTTTTCGATTTTGTGTTTTCATTGTTTCCGCAGTGCATTTCGAGTCCGAGTTCTGTGAAGGTTTCTCGGATGAGTTTCGTTCCCATGGTTGCATCCTCTCGGGTGTTGAAAGGGAAGCTGCTGTCGTCAAGGAAAGTAACTTGGGTTAGTTGGGTGGTCGACGCCGAGGTTAGCGCTGGCCTGAGGTGTCCGGTCATTTGGGCTTTGGAAGAAGAGGAGATGGGTGTGTATTCGGCTTCGATTCTTGGAAGTCCGGCCGCTGTCCATTTCTTCTCTAGTGTTTCCGAGAATGCTGCCATTATGAAGAGGAAGATGACAGGTGATAAGTTGTCGCCTTGTCTAACGCCCACAGTTTGTTGTATGTCCACTGTTTCCTTGCCAAGTTTTAGGGTGACCCGTAGGTCAGAGTAGAGTCTTCCGATTGCATTTGTGATTTTTGGTGGTGCTCCATATTTCTCTAGTATCTGCGTGATGAGGATGTGGTTGGATGTGTCGAAAGCTTTGACTAAGTCCGCGAAGACAACATAAGTTTCGAGGTTATGTTGTCGCCGTAGGTGTAGGAATGTTTTTAGTGTGAAGTTGGCATCCTGGCATCCGGAGTTAGGGGTTGCTCCGAATTGGTACTTGGTGCCATGTTTGCTGAGAAGGTTGTATAGTCTCGTTGTTAAGATTCGGCTGAATATTTTGGATCCTACGTCCATGAGGTTGACGATTCGGTATTGGTTTGGATTTGACGGGTTTTGCGTTTTTGGGACGGGTATTCCTCGTCCTGTGTGCCATTCGTTGAAGTCGCGTTCGTTATTCCAGAATTCGTTGATGAAGTCGAAGACGAGTGAACGGTTTTTACTATTCATCGCTTTAAATGCTTCTGCTGGGATTTCGTTTGGGCCGGGTGATTTGTTGTTTTTTAGGCCGCTGATGGCTTTGCAGAATTCTTTCCAAGTGATGGGGTCGTCTAGTGATGTTTCTGTTTCACGTTGTTCTATGTGCATGAGGGCGTCGGGCGATACGGGTTTTGCATTGTTGAATAGTTTTTCACAGTGTGGTAGGAGGACGCTCATGTTTTCCTTGTCTGAGGTGGCTTTCCGTCCGTTTGGTAGTGTTAGCGACATGTTGTTTGGTCTCTGGTATTTGATATCGTGTCCAAGTTTGCATGTTTTGATGGCGTCCCACATTTCCTTGGTGTTGCTGCCAGAGAGGGTTCCAATCTTTTCGGCAATATGTGACATGTAGTTGCTTTTCGCTTCTCTGATGGCAATCGTTTTGAGTTTGATGCAGAGTTTGAGTTCTCTGCTAGTTTGGCTCGGGTTAGTGTTTGATGTGCTGCGTTGGAGAGCTCGTAGCTTGGTTATGCGATCTATGAGTGGTTGGATTTTGTGTTTGCTCATTTCGAACCAGTCCAGGGTTGGTTTTGATGATTTGATGGCGGTTGCCTTCGCTGCTTCCAAAGTAGTTTCGTTNGGGTTAGTGTTTGATGTGCTGCGTTGGAGAGCTCGTAGCTTGGTTATGCGATCTATGAGTGGTTGGATTTTGTGTTTGCTCATTTCGAACCAGTCCAGGGTTGGTTTTGATGATTTGATGGCGGTTGCCTTCGCTGCTTCCAAAGTAGTTTCGTTAAATACCGTGTACTCTTCCGTTGTTGGTGATTTGTGTTCGTAATCTGAGTATAATCGGTCGTTGAATTCTCTTTTTGCATCAGGATCTTGTGATATGTGGGTCCAATCTGGTCGTCCCCCATGTATGCTACGGTTCTTGTGTTGTTTCTTCGCGATTGATCCGATGTTGAGTGTGATGGCGGAAGCTGTGTGGTCTGTGTGGTCGATGCCATGTTTTGATGTTCCGCAGTCGGTTACGTGTTTGAATAGTGAGACCGAAAGGCAAAAGACGTCGAGCATGTGGTAGCTTGATTTATTGCTATTGAAGTTTTTCCATGTTGCGTAGTTTGGCTTTTGGAAGTATGAGTTTGCTACCCGCATGTCCATTGCGCAAATTTGTTGTAGGAAATTGGTGCCTTTCGGGTTCCTGTTTTCTAGTCCGAAAGGTCCTAGTACATGTTTCATTGTTTCTGGTAGAGTTAAGTTTGTTCCCACGTTGCAGTTGATGTCGTGGCCAAATAATAGGGATGTGTCGGCAGAGACGTTGTGTAGTAGTGTTTGGACGGTAGCTCCGAAGTCGCTGTGTTCTTTAGGGTCGACTGGATGGTAGAGTGAGCAGAGGATTATTTTTGTAGTGCCTTTTAGTTTCTTTCCATAGTTGTCTCTCTTTTTGAAGTGTAGATGTACGCCGAGGAATCTTCCTTCGTGTTCATGGTTGGTGGGTAGCGTGATCTTCTTGTATCCTGCGAGTTTGTGCGCTGCGTCGAGTGTTGGGTTAAGTGCAATGCCTACTCCGGCTTTGACATGGCCTCTGTCATTAGTTTTTGTCGAGTGTCCTTGTAGTAGTATTTTGTAGCCATCAATGTAGAATTCGTCTGAGCCCAGTTGCCACGTTTCTTGGATGCATGTTGCTGCCCATTTTTTTGTTTTCATTTGATGGATGAGCGATTGTATTTTTGTATTATCTCCTGATGGTAATCCTCGTATGTTTTGCGTGATGAATGTGATTCTGTCGTCAAATTTAGTCCGTTTGTGTCGTTGTTTGGGAGCGATGTTACGTTGGTTGGTGGTCTTGTTGTTGGCTGTGCGTAGGTTAGAGTTGGGTGTGGTATTGTAGTTGTTTATGTTTGGTATGTTCGCCATATTATTCGGATCATGATCGTAATTTTGCTGCCAGTTGTTGTCGTATGCGTATTCAAGGTTCTCGATATTTATGTAATTGTGTTCCGTCGTTGGTGTGTCCCATGTTGCCGGAGGCGTGGTGGTAGTGGGTGCGATTGGTATTTGTGGTAGGACGATGGGGAGATGGTTCTCGCAGTTGGTTTTAGTACGGATGTGCGATGTTGTTGGTTGCGTCCATTCTGGCGGTGTGTCATTGTCTGGAGGCAGAGGAATAGGCAAGTACGGTGGTAGAATTGGAAATTTGAAAGGAATCTTTTTGGTGGTATTCCCGGTGTTTGCTTTCATTGCTATCTGTTGTTGTGGAATGGGCGCTGCTTGTGGAAGGATCGGCATTGGATGTGATTTCTTCATTTCGTTTAACGGAGTTGTAACGACGAAAGTGAAGGGAGGTAGTATGTTTAATCGTTGTTGTTCTTTGTTTGTTTGCGTTGTATCCTGCTGTAGTGTTTTTTCCCATGGAGGCAGAATTGATAGTGATTTTCTGTGTGATGTTGTTGGGTTTGTTTCGAGCATTGTCCGTTGTTTTGTTGTTATTGTTTTTGTTTTGGCGTTAATATAGAGTGTAGTGAGTTCCTCTATGTTGGGTTCATCGTCTGATATTGTTGAGTGTGTGTCGTCGTCGGTGTAGTAGTTTGCAATGGTGTTGTCAGTGTTGAACGCATTTGGGTTGTCGATATTGTTTAGGTATAGTTCGAAGTCCGATAGTGCGTGCATTAATATCGCTTCGGTTGGTAGGATAAGTTCCTGGTAGTGTAGAGAAGTTGTGATATCTATTTCGGGTTCGGTGAATAGGTTCTCTTCGAATCGGTTGGCGATGATATCGAACTTGGTAGATAGTGTGTTGAATTCTTTGATCGTGATGTCGATTCGTTCATTTATGTTCTCGTTGTTGCTGTGTTCGGTAGTTTGTCTCGAGTGTTTGCGTGTCTGGGCGGGTAGTAGAATAATGCGATGTTTTCTATGGATTTTTTGTAGCGTCGATATTGTTCGTTCGCGAGGGTTTGCTGTTTGTTTATCTGTGTGAGAGATGAGGGTAGAGGAGAAGGAGGTTAGTGGTTAGTAGTTGCCGTCGCATCGTTCTTTTTCTGTATCGTTTCGAAGAGGTCGGGCCGCGGCCTGTAGAGAACGCGATGTGCTGCGGGTTGGGGTGTGCCCGCGTTGCGATCTCTGCCCATGACAGCGGTGTGTTCACTGGGGCGGTTGTGGGTGCATGGGTTTGTGGTTGGATAGGAGGGGTATGGCGACGGAGGGGGTCGCGGCTGTCATGGTTGGCTGTGGCCGGTGATGGTGGTTTTGGCACGGGGGCCATATTCTGTACTATTCCTACGTAGACAGAACTTGCCACCACTTCGAGAGATTATGAAATATCATCGATGACGATGGTGTCCGGGGAGGGTACTAATTGTGATGTAGCGTCCCTCCCCGTCGGCGGATTTTGGTCGTTCTTGTTGTGCTGTGCTTTAGATGATATGATGTTGCAGCACTGTGAGTCTTTCCCTCGGAATCGGCGGAGGCGTTCAGGTGCTAGGGGGGCCGGTGATGGTGATGGTGATGGTGATGGTGATGGTGATGGTTAATATCGCTTACTACTATAGAGTTTCTAGCGCCAGCTCTCCGCTGGAATCTTTGCGCCGGCCCGCCCTCCGTGTCGCTGTGATAATGTGCTATGGTCCGTCCGTCGAGTCGGATTATCTTAATATCATTGCGGGTGGTTGTCCACTGCGGGGTGAAGGAACAATAGGGGTGCAGACAGGTGTTACGTGAAAGAAAAATAGGCAGACAGGAGAGATTGGGACAGACAGGCAGAATGTGAAAAAATATGTACGTATCGTTTTTGGTATGCATTTTGAAATTCGAGGTTGTTTGTATGAATGAATCTGAATTTGGTTTGGGGGCAGTGGTCGTTGGCCCTTCCGTGATGGTCTGGTGGTTCTCACGGTTTTTTAGTGAGTTCGTGATGGTAGTTGGTTGTATGGTTGGTGTTTTGTTTGTGTTATTATTTTTCTCCATTCTGTGCATCTAATTCAAAGTCTTTGATAATGGTTGTTGCGTTTACCGTTGATCCCCGGCAGAGTTCCGCTCCTAAGTACTCTTCGCTTTTGAGGCAGTATGGTTTGTTGGCATACCACTGTACTGATTTGAGTGGGTGGAAGGACAATTTTCTGGCATATGTTGTGTATATGCAGTCGGTTACTGTGGATCCCTTTCATCCCAGTATTGTGGGCGCGAGCGGCGAGTTGGGGGGAGATGTGGTGGACGATCATCTCCTCGGTCGTGATTGTAAGATGAGTAAGAAGGAGTGGAGGCGATTTTGTTCTGAGGTGTTGTTGCTGGATACGGCGATTCCTCAGAGTATGGGTGCGGTTGTCGGTATGGTTGACGAGATGCTGCGGACGATCGTTCGTTGTGTCGCTGGATGCAACGAGTTCTCGATAGCGTGTACGGGGAAGTTGATGGTATTTGTGATGGCGTTGTCGCGGTTTCTCCTTCTCTGTGGTGGGGATGGTATATTCCCGAGGGAGTACGCTTATGCCCGTTTCGGTGCTCTTGAGTCATTCACGGGGACGTGTAAGGGAGTGGTGGATGAGTCTGTGCGCGTGTTTGCTCATAAGGCTATGCGTCGGTTAACTTCGTTGGGTAGGTGCGTGCGAGGGTTGATTCGTGTTGCTTGGGAGCATTCCATGTGGGATGATTCGGAATTGATGTTGAGGCTTGGTTTGGAGGTCGGAAGTGAGCATAATTTGCGTGATGTGTGGCGTGCCGCTGTTGGGACAGAGTGTGGATTGGCGGTGTTGATGCGTAGTGTGATAGGGCCTGGGTACGACGTGTATGATTCTATTGATGCGACGGGTGTTGGTTACGAGAATCATGAGTATGATGTGACGTCGTGGGGGAGCGGTACTGTGCATGCTCCAATGAGTGGTGATACTCATACGTCTTATGCGTTGGCTGTGTTGGTGTCTGCGTCTGGTAGGTTGGCATCCTTCGGTGGAGTGGATCGTCAAGTGAAGATATTCCTTCATAATTTCCTCATGGGTTTTTGTCATGAACATCGGTACCGTGGTTTGGGAGCGGATAGTCCTATGGTGGTTGATCTCTTGGATGTGATGGGTGTGTCCTTCGGGGTTGGGTTGGATGGGGAGGGGAGTCTTGGTCAGTTCCGTGTCAGTGGTGGACGGTCGTGGTTTGTAGGTGGTAGGGATGGTTTGAAGGTTTTTGGTGATGAGGAGGATGAGTCGGTTTCTTCTTTTTTGGCAGCGTTGGATGGTGCGCGTTCAGTGGTGCATGATGAGGATGCTGCATTCAAGAAGAGTATGATGGATAGTGCACGCCAGGTGGTGACAGATTTTGCTAGGCGTCGTGGGTATGATGATAGTGTGATGGATCTTATCGCTAGCGTGAGTTACGAAGATTTAGTTGGTTGAGTGATCGTTGTTGCGGAGGAAGTCGTACGCGTTGTTGATGAGTTGGAAGTGAATTGTGGCTTCTTCTTTCGAAATCGGTAGTGATTCGGTGTACTTGTCAGGGTGGTAGATCAATGATAGCTTTCGGAAGCGGTGTTTTATTTCGGAAGTAGTCGCTTGTAGATTAAGACCGAGGGCTTTAAGTGAATCGTTTTTGTTGTGACCGACATTGTTAATGTTGTAGTCTTGTCGTTCGTGGTTTCTCGTGGGGTCTGGTGGTTCTTGGTTGTTGGTTTGTTGGTTCCGGCTATTATTATGACGTTGATGTTGGCGGTTATCGGTGTTGTTGTGTTGTCTCGGCGGCGGAGGATGGTAGTTGCCGTTATTGTTTTGGTTGTTGTTTGGTTGTTGTGTGTTCCGAGGTCGTTCAGGATTCGGTCTCGTTGGTGTTGGTTCGTTTGGGTGCATGAGCTTGCGGATGTGCCATTCCCATAGTTGCTTGTCCATTGCGATTTCAACCCAATTGCTGAGTTTGCCATTAGGGTTGTGTCTCTCGATAGTGGTAGTAGATCCTGAAGTTTTACAAGTGGTTGTGATTCGTTCGAGAGTTTCTTCAGGTAGTAGGGTGTTGATTCCTCTGATTAGTGCTTTCTTGTTGGTCATGAGTACTCCTGACTTTGGTCGTGGATGCTTGACCCATGCGGTTATTAGTAATTTTGGTGGATGTGGGTCAGGGGCGCGTGTGATTTTGCCGAGGTAGGTCATAGATCTTGCCGTTAATACGGCGAAAGCGTCTGGGATGTTGTGGAAGATTTTCCTGATTTGATCATTTGAAATATGGTCGTCGATTACTTCTTGCATTCTGATTCCAAGGATGTTCCGGATGGATCGGTGCCAGAAGATATTGAGTTGATCAATGTGTGACTGGCGGAGTGCCCAGGTTTCGCATCCCCAAAGTAATAAGTTGGCAGGGATCGCGAGGAAGATGAGTTTCTTAGCAAGTAGGTCTGCATGTGGGTTCTGCCATACGTGTCGTAATGCCGCCATCGCTTGGTTCGCTTTAGTGATTCTGTTTGCGATTTCCATNAATTTCCAATTTCTGGTTTCTTCCAGACACCCACACCCACCCACCATGATCATGATCTACCACCGATTATGATCTCATCACTGACACTGCCTGATCTCAACACAGAGATCGGACCAGTAGATACTATCAACAGCAGCAAGCAACAACTACCTACAACAATAATATAATCATGGGAGCAACCCCGCCCGAAGAAATCGCCAAACAACACGCCGAAGCGTGCCACATTCTCCAATCTCACCTCATAGCAGTTGCACCGCGGGCGGATAGGGGAGAGATTCCACTACGATGGAAGAACACGCCCACAACTGCTGCGACGAGTGCCACTCCCATCGAGGCAGCAGTAGCAGGAGCGCAGAAAAACGCAGAGGAATTAATGTTAAGTAACTTCGCTATCCATCGAGAATATTGCATCTCGTCGCGTGGGCAGGTGGATGTGACGCCAATTGTCAAACTAATTACTGAGGGTGTGCAAGATCCTGTGGAGAATAGTTGGAATAATGATGATGCTTTCGATGAAGATGGTAATTCACCAAAAAAGGAGCAAAGCGGCAGAAGCAGAAAGGAGTCCATCAATCCACAACCACAACCCTCACAAAGAAAAAACCTATCCCCCACCAATTTATGGAATGAAGAGAATGCTGCCATCAATAATGTTAGCATTACCCGCCCCTCTCACGATGCATGGGGCATAAAAAAGATTGTTCTAGTCTTCTGTGATGACTTTTTGCATACCATCTATACCTTACCCTGGTATCAGTATCAACCAAACAACAGCAACAATAAAAGCAGTAGCATCAACGGTACGAATCACGCCATTGGGAAAGAGATGCATGCGGCCATACAACCCATATTAGACACATTGCAAATTCAACAAAGTCAAGTAGTTCGATGCATACTGGCTGGATTGCCACCCGGAACAACTATTCCCGTCCATCACGATACTGGCGAATGGGTGAAGCATACCCATCGCGTACATGTCCCCATTATCGTCAACGATACCAACAAGGTGTTATTCCGATGCGGACCCACCGTATCCACCATGGAACGAGTCGACTGCACTCCGGGACATGTATTCGAAATGAACAATCGTGCCAAACACGCTGCCACCAACGCTTGCGATACCTACTTTCGCGTCCATCTCATATTGGATTACGTCAATCCCTCCTTCTTTGCGATGCGACGAGCCCAGAACTGTCCGGTACAACGTGTCTCCCTCTCCCCGGGCGAAATCATTACGCAAACACGTCGAAGTATCGATCGGGCTCTCAACGCCGGACAGCGAACTCATCCTTCCTTCTTGATATTGGGCGCCCAAAAATGTGGCACCACCTCTCTCTACGAATACATGACGCAACATCCATGGATTGTCCGCGCCAAACGCCGCGAGACGCATTGTCTCGATTGGCGTTGGGACACCACCCTGCAATCGACGGAAGAACGACAATCGAAATGTTTGGAATATTATCATGCGTCTAGTATGAAACCCTATCCAAGTCTCCTCACTGGCGATTCCACGCCAAGTTATTTATTAGACTATTATCGTGTCATCCCTCGACTAAAAGAAGTATTCGTTCATGTTCCACAATTGATTATTATGGTACGGGAACCGATTGCATGGGCCGTATCACGAAATGCCATGGTAACATCCTCCCAGGGCACGCCGGCCCAATTGGCCGCGCGGGGGAAGGAATGGCGCGATAAAACGTTGGAGGAGGTTCTGGAATTGGATATCCGCAATATGAAAGAGGATGGTTTGCTGCCGTATTGGGACATCGCCTCAAAAACGATGAATATGGAAGTATTCAACAAATTCATCAATACACGTGACGAAGACGAGGCATGGGAACGGTATGTTCGAACCCGCATACCACTGAATACCGGATCGTATTCGATACTGGCTCGGGGGATGTATGCATTGCAATGTCGTCAGTGGTTCCGATCGTTCGAGAGGACGAAGTTTTTGGTGATGAAATTGGAAGAGTTGGTCGATCCCTCGTCGAATTCTTCGTCTTCTTCCTCTTCTTCTTCTGCCAACTCCTCCTCTTTTCCATCTTCCTTGACGGACGAGGATGGTAATTTGGATGGAGTCAATGATGATGGTGGTGATTGTAAAAAAGGAGTGCAAGCTGCCGTCAACAAGGTAATGGCCCACTTGGGCCTGCCTCAATTCGAGGTACGCGACACGGAAAAGAAGAACTCACGAGAATATACCGATCCACTGGAAGATAATGTTGAAGTGCGCACTTGGCTACAACGTTTCTTCGCTCCACATAATGCGAGATTTGGGAAGATGATGGTGGAGGAAATGGGATGTGACGAGAAGGAATGGATGGATTTGTGGAAGTACACATGAATGTTTGCAAGGAGGCCGAAGGCACAGGGGGGAGGGGTCGGCCGTGTATTGTGGACAGTGATTGACGAGTTTTCATCCGTGGAGACAATGATTGGTCTTTGATCGAGTGTAGAACGATTATGATTGCATAATATGCCTTTTACCTACAACTTGTTTGCTACAAATACAATAAGTATCCCATCCCCCCCCTCTCCCTTTCCAATTCTCGGCTTCTGTTTAAACATTAAAACTCTCCCCGCATCCACACTCTCCCTTCGAATTCGGATTGGTGAAGGTGAATTCCGAACTCATCTCATCATCGACGTAATCCATGGTCGTTCCAATAATGTTCATCAGCGCCATGGGTTCCACAAATACCCGAAGTCCATGTCCCGGTAAATTTGGGGAGGTTGGCGCAATTGTCATGGCTTCGTCCCGAGGATGATCGGACGCGTGATTGGCGTAGGCGTAGTTGAGCGTGTAGGAGAGACCGTTGCACCCTCGTTTTTTGGTGCCCAGTCGTATCCCCACGGCGGGTGGAGGAACATTACTGCTACTATCCTTGCCAGAATTATCAATCAGTGTTTGATTGTGTTGATTTATCAAATGTTGTATCCGTGCTGCGGCCGTCGGTGTGATGATTAGTGGATCACGTCGTTTTTTCATCACGTTGTTGTTGTTGTTCTTTTTGCGTTGGGATTGTTTAGATTTTTTGGAGGTATTGATGGCAGCATCGGTATTGGTAGATGGAGGCTGATGCTGCTGTTGGGCGACAATCGACGGTTCCGGTTCCGGTGCATCGCTAGTAGTACTAATCTCTGGTTGGATCACCATGGCCGCGGTAGAAAAGAAGTTGTTGTTGCGTAAAAGTTGAGAACGAAAAGTCAGCAGCGATGGTGAACGAGAGTAGATTAAGAATGGCATCGGCAGCGGGGGAAGGTCACCAGCATGACAATGGTAGAATGATTGTGCTTCTGTTGGCCAACGCCGGCGCGTACTAGCAGAACTCAATAATTGATAGCAGACGGCTTCCCGATTCTGATTTAAAACACTGCTGCTAATGCTTCGATGAATCAATAATCGGCGCATGGATCCTTGGATGGAAGACGCACTGCTGATCCTTGACGGCTTTATCGTCATCGTCGCCATCGTCGAAGAAGTTAAGTGTATGGTTCGTTCGTATCTAGAGATTTCTACGGAAGAAGGAATGCCGGCAGGTCGTCGTCGGGGGAGAGAGCGAGAGCGCCCGCCCGGTGCCGGATCGCGCGCGAGCTCGTAAGGTACCTTACTACGTACGATGCTCTATCGCGAGAGTTCGACGTTCGACGGTAGCCGTGAGAAGCAGCTACTACGACGACGTACGATGGTGGATACGCTCGTTACGTTAGTTTCTAATACAGAAAGTACGCCTACAGTAGGGCGAGAAGCAACGCGCTAATTCGGCTGACGCCCAAGATCTCAGCCGAACAATTCGGAATTTGGCGGGTCGAAAGATCTTGGCCGAACCCTCTCCGATGGACAAGTGGCTCTCCATCTCCAAAGGAGAGAGAGTCATTGTTTTTTCATCGTGTTTGAGCCTCCTACGAGCGTCCAATAGCCTACTGCTATCGTCGAACACACCAGCGTACAACCAAGGTAAATAACCCTCTCCGACAGCTTCATTCTGTCGTATGTCTTGTTTGTTACCTTGTGGACTGGAACCGGGGACCCGGATATGACATCCGGGGACCCCGGTATCGACGTCCTCGACGAAATTCTCGCTCGACGAGAATTTCGCCGGTTATTCCCTTATAGTTCTTGAGTTTGTTCGTACAGAGTCACTTATTGACAAAGTCCTCCACGTAAAGGGGCACGTTCGTCCGCGACATACACGGAATAAGCTTCCCAAAGCGGTTGCAAAGTCCTCCACGTAAAGGGGCAACGTCTGAGAGCGCTCGTGGACGTACGAGTGTAAAGTCCTCCACGTAAAGGGGCAACGCGTGTCGACCGGCCTTTCTGGCATTATCGGTCTAAGCTTTCCAAAGTGTCAGCAAAGTCCTCCACGTAAAGGGGCAAAGCTTTCTTCGAATGCCCTATGTGGCTTCGCGCTTTCCAAATGTGTTAGCAAAGTTACATACGTAACTAAAACATTGTCATTTTTTCTCTCTTTCCTTATCCCAGACTTTCCTGGATACTATGAATACCTTTACTGCGTCCCGCCCTCGTCGCCCTGACATTACGGGCGCACCGGAACAAGTTTTCCGGTACGGGAACTTCCTTACGGCGCTCATTGCAGGCATTGACAATGGTGTCATTGCTGCGATCGGTACTATTGATTTGGGCTCGAGCTGCCTCCAGTACCTTTTCAACCTCAAGATCCATCGAAGACTGGATGGGACCCCATCGGCCATCATTGGCAACTCATCCGACACCGTCGGCGAGTTTAGTCTTCGGAAGGTGGATGTTTCTTCGTTTCGCCTCTTCCCTATCGTGGGTACCCGGTCATCGTTTCCGGCGTCACTTTCTTTGGGGATTGACATCCCGGCAAACCTACGTGCCAACACATGGTTGGCAGAAGAAGCCGACCCTGTTGCAGGGAGTGTCCTCCCGAACTTTTTCCCGGTGTACTTTGGCCAGGAAATCGTCTACGGAGATATTCGCAACGACGTGGTCGTCGGAGCCTTCGCCCAATTAGGGCCCGGTTACGACGTATGGCTTAGCCAGGCGATCCTGTCCTACGGACGTCAAGACGATATTCTTCACATCGTCGAAACGCTCGAAGCGGACAAAACCACATACTTTGACCCAAGTTGGGTCGAGGGCACTTCGTTACCTTTCGCTTCGAACGGCCCGTGTGGTACGAGTATCATCGTCCAGTCCAGTGAGTACCCACAAGAAGCGCAACAAATTCGGTCCTTCTTCATCTCAGCCGTGGCACCATTAGCAGTGCAACCTCACGGAAATATCACGGTTACCTTACCAGGTGAGGCCGAGAAAGATGCCGAGGCAAGGAACGGCATAACCAAATTGTCGCTATTCTTCATTGCAGCGGACTGTGATTTCGACGCAGGAACAGTATCAAACGTACAGCTTGCTACTCGTTCGCCCGGTATGGATTGCGTAGTAGCATCTGGACGTTCCGCCCGTGCTCAAGCTTATTCGGATCTGATTCGCAACGCTTGCATCTCCGCCAAGGAGCAGAGCCCTTGGGACGCGCGTGGTACCCAAGTTTCGCTCAAGATAGTCCAGAAGACGGTAGCAGCCGGTTTGCTTTCGGGTAACCTTGCCACCGAACAGCTCACTTCATTCTTTAATGAGGCGAACTCGGTCGACCCATCGGTTTTTTTGCCTCAGACCAACGCGGTCCAGTTAGCGGCAATCCAAGAAACCGAATTGCGCCTACGAAATGAAGTGATGATGGAGGTGTCCGATGTTCAGCGCACCAAACCCAAGACGGCCATCGCCCGTATTGGATCCCTCTCGTCTATGGAAGCATTTTCCTCGACTTGCATCAACATCAACACCATCATTAGTGCATCGATTAGCGCTGCCTCTCCAGTTCCCGTACTACGCCAGGTAGTGATGGGAATGGCCGAGTTGATCAATAACTCTGATTGGAGAGAATATTGGGCACGCGTCGGTAGCGAGATGACGGACTTCCATCTCCAGTGCTACGGTTATCTCGAGACCATGTGGAACAATTTGGCTCTTTTCGCTTTGGACTTTGGGAATTGCAACGTGATAAACGAGAACCGCCCGATGGCTAACCTCGAACTCTCCAAGTTGAGAAATGTGGTGAAGGCGTTCAAGGGCTTTCGATACTCCTTGGCAATGGCCCAGGCAACCAATACTCCCATTACGTCGGTTCCGCTGTATTTGAAGCTCGCGATTGCTCCTCTGGAGAAGTCGTCCAAAAGGCGCGATAGCGAAGGGGCTATGACCTCGAAACCCGCGGCTGCAAATGGCAAGACCACATCGACAAGCTCCTCTACTTCCACGGCGACCACCGAGTCCCAGCCCAAGAAGCGTAAGCAAGGTCCCCGCAGTGATACTGCGCCACCGTCCAAAATCGACCGTGGGATGTTTTATTTGAACGACCCCACCTTGGATCTTGGCAGGATCTTCCCTTCCGACTTGTCCGAGAAGCTCTGCGCTGCGTTCATGTGTAAGGGTAAAGAATGTACTCGCCCACGTGGGCAATGTGCCTTCAAACACTATGTCAAGCCTTCCGACTTGAAACCCGGCGATCTCACCAAAATCGTCGACAAGTTCTACGAAGAGAACGTTGGATGGTTGAACAGGCAGGTCTTCAAAGACTTCGAGCTAACCTCTCACCAGGCTAGCCTGTTGGGCGATGCTAATGGGTTTGGCCCACACCGTACGTCGTAAATGGTTTGCCATGTTGGTCTCGGATCCCGCATGAGTGCACCTTTTGTCTTGTCCTGAAATTGCATATTCATATTTGACGCCATGGTCGGTTTTCTTTTCCGTCTCGGTTCCTTAGGTCAGCCTTCGGCACCCACGCAACACTTGTTGCCGGCGATTACATTCGAGAATGAATTGGATAATAGATTACATAGTAACCTAGTTATTCGTTCACGAACTCGCCGTCCTCAAGTTCCTACTAAGAATACTCCTCCGGCGCCAGTAGTTAGCGTCCCGCATCAGATTGATAGGGGAGCGAATTCTACCGCAAGTACATTGTCGGCCCTGACAGCCACATCGACACTTCAGTGCGTCAACCCTCTTCACCAAGCACAAAGCTACACTAAGTCGGTACCATCCGCTCCTTTATCCAAACCTGCCAAACAGGTGGAGAAGAGGAAAATCCTGGACGACTATCAAACGCAATTTGGAATACCCGGCGATGATGCCATACCAATCATTTCTTGCAAAAAAGGTAAGCTGGATTCTTTTACTTCGCCCAAAGCATTACGACCATCCATGAGACCCGAACTATCAAAAGGATATCGGGTACAAGATCTTCACATCTACCATGTCATCGCAATTATCTTCAAGGAATACTGTGCTTCGTTTACTCCGGCTGACATTGTACGATTGAGGATGGTCGACAAGACTTTCTTCGAGGTAATTCCAAAGTTCGGACGATGGCAATCACTTGACTTTTCCATTCTTCGGGAGCCAAGGTTGAACTACGAGGACCAGACAGAGGTTGATCCCCAGCGAATAGAAATGGCTAGCGCGGCCATGTTCCACTTTGGACTCCATCCAGGAAAATTTGTCCGATGGATGGGAGGAGAATACACTGGAGCCAGTCGGAACATTTCGAAGGTCATTGATGCCGTGAAGGAGCACATATCAGAAGAAGATTTATTTCACGTCCGTCGAATCTTGCTGCAAGGGTGCCCCCATAAACTACAATTCGAGGAATCCTTCGCTAGCAAACAGGCGATGATGGCACGGGGTAACCAAAAGAACTTCGTCGACCATCCTGACATTGTTCGCAAAACTCTCAACAAGGAGGATAGGTATAGCCACCTGATCCCGATCGA